>SMGT01005759.1:67158-87612 GCA_004794575.1 Lanistes nyassanus
CCCCCCCCCCCCCCCCCCCCCCGCTTAATACTTGTGCGCATCCGCTCTCTTTCCGTGCGCTTGCTTCTTGACTCCTGCGGCGCTCGATAGGTCGCGGGGTGGTGTTTAGTCGCCATTTTCTCCCCCTTTGTGACTGCCGCAAGCGGGCGGGAAAGAGGAAGCCTCCATGGACATGCGCACAGGGCAGTCAGCAGATAAACGCCAGCACGCGTACGGAAGTTGCCGAGAGGGATGACCGCTGCTGCTCCCAATGCTGTCGTGTTTTTAGTTTTTGGAGTTTGGTGGGGGAGTTTTTTTTTCGCTGCTCCTACTTCCTATTTTCGTGTGCTTCTAATGACTCTCCAGCACAGTACTGGACGCACACCTAACACCTGCTCTGGCGAAGCTGAAGTGCGGCCAGAAATATTTCCTCCCCAGGATTTCTAGACAATTATCGTTTAAAAATAAAGTTTTTCGAAAAACAATCTCCGGCAGGCAAAAACAGTTGCCATGAAAGCCCAGCAGTCATAACGTAGGCAGCCTGGAAGAGTGTTTGAGGCTTGTGCCCACAGCTCCAACCAGGCTTTGGAACTGTCTCTTTAAGTTAAGAACAAAAGAAAAACAAAGCCTCATCTGTCATCCAAACGCAATGATGTTCGTAGTTGCTGGATGTAACTGAGACTAGCGTCAGTGCTTTCTCCAAACGGACGCAACTGTTTTTTTCCCGAAGAATGGGGTTCCAACTTCTTTCTATTTAATGTTCTTCAAACTCACCAAGATGCGCAGCAAGGTAAGTCCACTGATTTTGTAATTATTTATAAATGGGACCTAAACACTCATTTTCTGTTTAACAAACTGTAAAACTTCATTGTTGCCAACACCTCCGTCCTCTGCAAAACATATGGCAAAGAGAGGGGGAGAGAGAAGAGGAGAGGAAATAAGAGGGAAGCAGACGGGGAGTGGCATGGGTAAGGGTAAGGTTAAAGGAAGGGCGAGGGAGAGGTTAAAGGTCTTGGAATGGCTTGGATAATCGCTTTTCGTTTCTACATTCCTTTCCCTTGTGTTTCTCTCATTAACATGTTGCACCTTTTTTCGACTATATTTTGTGCTTTCGGTTCTTCCTCCACTAATCTACACAAATAACGCCTCTCAAAGGAATTGATAGAAAATATTGGCCACCTGGGAGACTGACCTCTGCCAATTAATCTACATGAATGTAGCCTGATTTTTACTAGTTTTTCCGCACATTTAAAATATTCTTTTTTTAAGCAGAAGGAATTTGCATAATGCTAGCAATCATGTGGTAACACCTTCTCAACGTTTATCCAGATGCTGTACGCCTGACTGTATTTGATGTGCGGAAGTTTGTTTTCCGCGATGAGTACTTCCTCTCTTTACAGAGAAACCTGCAAAGCTGAGTTAGACGAGTTAGTGTGTTAATTATTGCGAGCTGGATGTGTTAGATGATGTAGATTGCATTACTGCATTTGAACGAGTATCATTTCTGAAGTTATTCGCGTAGGCAAGAATGACTTTATCTAAAATTGTTTGTTTATATGTTGGGGTTTAAAAAATTGGCATACATTAACATTTTCCAGGTATGGGAAGCACGTGGTCTGTGGCAGGAATCACAGGATGTGTATTATTTGTTTTTAAATTATGCATGTTTTTCAAAGCTGTTTCCATGCAAATGGAAACATGAATGATTGGCCTAGAGTTTATGAGAAGAAAACCTATACCTTCCGCTTGTTGATAACACACAGTGATCTGATGTCCAAAACACTGTGTTTGTGTGCGTGCGTTTGTGTGTTTAGCGAGATGTGTCTGTAGAGATTGTGTGTAAACAAAGGTGTTGTAAACATTCAAATAGTATGTAGTAATTCCGTAATACTACTAGTAAGTAGTAATTCCGTAATACTACTAGTATGTGGTAATTCCGTAATACTACTAGTATGTAGTAATTCCGTAATACTACTAGTATGTGGTAATTCCGTAATACTACTAGCATGTAGTAATTCCGGCTTAAGTCCGATGTTTCGATGTCATGAGGTCAAAGCTAGTTCTTGTCCAAACGTACTGACATTGCCAGAGGATGTAAGGGAGACAAAAACTGAGAACTGAGCAAATCAGCGTATACTCCTTGCGTACCGTTCCTTTTGATGGTGTTAGCTGTTTATCCCCTCCATGCTTTCAGAACTATCTTTCAAGACAAGGACAGCAATGACAAACACAAAAAGATTAAATTGAATGCCTGGCTTACCTTCTGTTTTAGATTGTTCTACAATTTGCTGCCCTTCTTCTGTGATTTGACCGAAAGGTGTTTGTATTGATGTGTGATAGAGAGAGACAGAAGATAGATAGATAGATAGATAGATAGATAGATAGATAGATAGATAGATAGATAGATAGATAGATAGATAGATAGATAGATAGATAGGACAGGGTTAGCATTTACTGAATACGAGATATTGCATTCATTTCGACCTCCTCAGTACGGGCTGTAGCATGCGACGAGGCGGCTTCAGAAGCCTTCAATATTAATAAGTCGTTGGCCACCCTGGTCGAAGAACCATAGGTTTATTTCCTGCGAGTCTCTTTCTGCCCTGTACGTCGCCGGATCTTTCTTTGTCTTCTTTCATCTCATGTTGTCCATCTCTATGCTATTCTTGGAAGAAAACCGACGCTCGTTGGCTGCAATTGTCTAACTCTATCTCCATTCACCGACTGTTGTTGAGAGTGGATTGAAGTTTCCTCAAGTCAATAGCTCTTCGTTACCGGCAGTATGTCGTCAATAGATGTGACGAATCAGACAAAACCTCTTAGTCTGAGCGATATTGATCTTATTGAGTATAGTAGGCCTATGTGTCATCTCGTACTATTCAGCCTGTGTTATGCCGTTCTGTAGTAGAATTCATTACCCCTCCCCCCACCCCCCGCCGTGATATAGCCCTGCTGCTGACACGGCGTTAAGCCCCAATACATACATACCCCTCTCCCTATCTTTAATCCTCTTTACACTGTCTCTGCATTTCGTATGAAAATAGGCACTCGTCGGCTGACGTTTCTCGACGTTATTGTCTGTAATCCCCTCTCCCCCACCCCTTTCCGTCCCATGGTCAGTCATTGACTCATCTTACTGAGAGGGAGATGGGTAGTCAACAACATTCGCATGACCTCAGAGTCACCCGAGATTCACGTGCGCACGCAGTGCAAAGAACGCAATTCCGTCGGCGGCAGGACGAGATCTGTAGCTGCACGCCACCACTCGGCAGAATGGGGGACGAAAAGACTAAGCACAGATTAAATCGCATGCGAGGGTCTCATCGATTGCAGCAACGACGACACGACGCCTACAGGGTCACGTAACTCCTGTCAGCACCTGCTGTAATCGTTTATCGGCCCTGCGACATGATAGGAAGCCTTGACAGCCACCATCGCCACCTTTTAATACGCGATAAATGTCATGGCCGCAGCTGACACGCTACCATCATTGCAAGTTTGCCTGCTTTCATTAAGCCCAGGTTTTCACCCTTCAAAACAGTGGCTGAAGTTCAAAACCTTTGACATTTCCACAGACCCCATTACCTGCAGGCGAGAGGTAGGCCTGCAGAGAGCGAACACCTCATACAGATGGGTCTGTGTGTGAGACAGGCAATGCGAAATATATACAGCGAAGAAAATGTGCTTTGTATTTAATCTTACCATTTGTGCAGTAGAGAGGAGTCTTCGTTGCTTAGATGCAAGATTTTAGCATCTTTAGCTATATTTGTTTTAATCATTTGCATGCCTAAACTTTCAGCATATACAAAAGATATCCGAGCGCTTTCTCTCGTCGCAGTGCGCACTCGCACGTGTCTGGGGAGTGAAATTATGTGCAATATTTTGAAAATGTCAGCACACAAATAAACCAGTAAGTAGCTGTTCTCTAGGTAAATCACGAACGTTTCTTGAATAGCTACGAGATATTTATTTCTGCACTGTTAACCTGAAGCTAGATGTTTTAAAAACCCAACAGTTGCTTTGGCTACAAGGAACTACATCTTTGCGACAGTGGCCTAGACTTTAATAATTGAATGAGGACATTAACCTCCTCACACTTGCTTTGCGGATGACTTTCCCGTGCCCCGGAAAGAAAGTCCTTAAGAATTTCAGCATCTGGAGACAATCACGCCACAAACATTTCGTCGGTATGTGCTACTAGGGTGTTTAGCGGGCCTCAGAGTAGGATAGGGTAAACAATTTTCTCTAATCAACACTTTGTAATGACATGGCGTTGTTGGACAAATGCCGAGACAAGGTTCACTGGTCTTTCTGTCCAGTGTCGTGTTTGCGTAAGCATTCTTGTTGCATGTTTATATATTAAAGTGCACATAAAATACACAAGGGAAACGGGCCTTACAACCACTTTTATGAATAAGAGTAAAGATACGAACACATACGTCCAACGCAGTTCTGGGGTGGCTTGTATAAACGTTTGGATCTGCTGTTCGTATGCGATGTTTGCATTTGTGATTTAATAATTTGTCAAAAACGGAGATCAAACCAATTTGAAAATTGAAATCCGAGCTAATTAATTCGCTTGGGAAAGGATTAGCGTGCCTTGCTTGTAGGGAAACCGACTTTGCATTGCTGTTTTCTCGGCATCCTTTACAAAGTGCGGGTTGGCGGGGCCTTAACGCCCCGCCGCAAATTAGGTGCATATCAGGACGGTGTTGCTTAGACAGTTTACGTGCTGCCACAGTGGGGGTGGTGTCGCAACAAATGCTCCAATCCCACCCAGTCTGCCAGGCGTCTGGTAGGGCAGGTAATAGATTGACAATTTTTAAGTCTTAGGTAATCGGCGGGTTGTGAACCATTGACCTCCCGCATCGGAATAGAACGCCTTAACCACTAACCACCGGGGCGGTGTACAATGCGCCGGAAGGCAAGTTCACATTATACAAAGCTGAACTATTGTTTGGCTCTATGCTAATATATTATTGGCCATTCCTCTCTAGCTCATCACCGTAAGTAGAATTTGTCGTTGCATTCTGTCACTGATTTGTTGAAAGAAACATTAATTAAGTAGTTGAGTATGAATTTATTTTATGGGTTATTTGATGTCTTCACTTGGAAAGTTTACTTCATAGATTAAACGAGTTTCATCGCTTGTTGTCGGCACTGTACTGCGTCTTGGAAATCATGAACAGTTTCTACAACGGCGAAGTCCGCATTTCTTAACTCCCGGATATATTCTGCTTATAGATTTATATTTCTTTGCAATTCTCTCAAGCTTTAGCTCATTTTTAGTTTAAAATAATTGTGAAGACATAATCTTTGGCCATTCGGTTAATAGTTTAACTTAAACCTTTTTCTTCTGAACCCTTAGAATCACACACAGTGTTTCCTATTCTCATCGGGGGATCTCATTTGCAATTTATTTTTTTCAAGTAATCGCTATGCATCCTGTTCATTTTTCATTTGAACATCACCCCTTTGCTTTTACGAGGGCCTAATGGACCATCAGTCTTCTTTCTTCTTAGAAGAATTAGTTTCCAGCTTTGAGGTTAGAACATTCTCTTCCTTCTAAGTAATGATTCCTTTCCTTCATTCTTCATTTAACCATCCTTTTCTTAAAATCTTTATTGGCAAAGGGATCACATTCCGATTGACCGTTTCTTATTGCTATCAGTTCTTGTTGCTGACAACAGCTCTATCACAAGACTATTTGTAAATGAAGCCAGAGAATAAAGACGACGAGCGAGAAAAAGATCTCATATTAATTCCAATTATTTCATTTTAGAATATTAACAGCAGTCTTTTAGGAGTCAAGTAAAGATTTGAAAGGAATCATTCTCCGTTTACATATTAAGAGAAACATTAAGACGCACGCGATAGAGATGAAGACTTTCAAAGAGCAGTAGTGATCCGAGATTAAAAAAAAGTATATGTCTCTCTTTTTCTTGAGCATGCATCTGTGTTTGAGTTACGTAACCTGTCTCTAGAAAGTCGGAGATGTAGGCCAAAATTCAGTCTGTGAAGCAGTGAATTGGAGATGTTTTGGCCTTCTTAGATCAGAGCAAATTAGATTTTTAAACCTTGAGTACGAGCTGCAACAGACATCACGGACCAGTTTTTAACCTCATGTTTGAATCAGGATGTCTTATTTTTTTTTAAAAAAGCTGAAAGTGAGCATCTCAAATGATAAAAGAAACGTGTACTTCTTCTGTAACTTGTAATTTATCGATGGAAATATTTGGTGTAGTCCAGAGGGGAAATAGTTTTTGTAATAAAACTGATAATGCACGTAAATTCTGGTTGAACGGGATGGCAGAAGCCGTCCCGGCGGGATAATATATAAAGTACTAGATGCTCACATGTCAGATTGCTTACTCTGCGTAATTTTCTATTCGTTCTAGACTCGTTTCAAACCAGCAGCTCAAGAAATTGTGCTGTCAGGCGCAGTGTGCACGATATGTGCAGATAGATATTAGCAAACTTGATTGATTAAAGGAAGCTGCGAAACTCTTTAACTAATTACTGAGGATACTTTTTCGAAGTATAACTTATGAAAAATTGTAGTAAGTTGCCGTGCAGAGTATAACCTTTCATATATTATGAAAATTAGAAATAGCCATAAAAGATATGTGTCAAAACGTTTTATTCCTCTGAAGCATTTTCCATTTAAAGATAAAGTTGCCTAGCTGTATTTTGTGCAGAAAATAAACATAAACCTGTAATATTAGAGAATAAGAAACAAAGATAATGCGATTTGTGAGTTTATTTCTTTTTTCGGTGGAAGAGGTGGTAGGGATATTTAAGTTTTGGTTCATAATACAAGTAGGAAATTTTTTATTTTAAAATCACGTTTTCTTCAAATTTGCATAGAGATCTACGTTACTGCGTTTCCCTGGAGGGCATAGCAAATTTGATGAGGCTATGTTTGTGCTTATTTCGAAATAAAATTAAACAGAAAGTAGCTACTCATAACTTGGAAAAGGCACACTGGAAAAACATGAAGGCTTATGTCATTATTTTTAGAGCGAATTAAGTGTATAAGATGACTGCTTATGATGCATTAATTTACATACGATAGAACAACGGGCATTTGAAATATATAGTGATAATAAAGCATTCCTATACAGCGCAATTCCCTTTTAAGGATTCAACGCTCTTTACAGCAATGAACAGCATCAGATAATGAAGAACAACGTGGAATCATAATAAACAGTTGAAGTGCAAGAACATTACACCCACACAACACGCACAGCACACGAAGACGCACCACAGGCATCATGAACCTCTCACAATCACACTCTGACTGACTGACTCACTGACCCCCCCCCCACACACACACAGCATAGCAGCACACACCACACACACACACACACACACACACAGAGAGCATAGCAGCACCACACACACACACACACAGAGCATAGCAGCACACAGCACACACCACTCACACACACACACAGCAATGCTATAGCACTACCAAGTAATTCTAATTAGTTCCAAATCAATGGAAATTAATGAAATGCCAGGTGAAATACATAAGTCTTCAGCTGCACTAGAAAGCAAGCGATAAAACAATCCTAAGCTTAGGTGGCAGCTAACCAAAGGCTTTGGGGTTGTTTTTCGATACTGTAAGATTTTTTTTCGGCGGAGGACAAGTTGTCTCGTAGGTTGTGAGAAAGGTGCGGCACCTGGGAACATTCAGCAGTGTTGACCAAACCATTAACCATTCCATGACCCAGTAATGCTAGGGCATGGAAGACACTTAATGATCCTTTAAATTTACTATTTCATTTCATGCTGCATCCATACATCGACATTGTAGGTTTTTATACTCTTTGGTTGGGTTGCACAATAGTTCGTATCTGGAATTCCGGCCATGACCTTCGTTCATTCTATGTGTTTTACGTCCAACTTTTAGGTATGAACAGGAGATAAGACGCCCATGCAATCTAGTCCTAAATATTAAGTAAGCATTCAAGATTTCTCAAAAAATTTAGTAAATATCCGTTTTAAAACAAACAAAATATTAACCGGTCACAGGCGTGTGAGAGAACATTGCTTTTTAGGTTTGGCTGCCCTATTGCAGACATCAAATCTGTGAGCACGCTCGCGCTTACAACAGTTACGTCCCTTTTGGAAGATTGAATTCTGAAATCTACCAGAAGAAGCAGAAAATGAAAACATCTTCGACAGACAAATTAAAAAGTTCTGCACTATTTAAAAAAATTCTAGCAGCAGGAACACATTAATCCAATGTCTAAACCAAAAAGGATTTTGTCAACAGAATATGTTTTTAATATGGCAAGATTTAGGAGTCGTTTAGATTTCATGTCCTGTCCACAAAACGTTTTAAACAAGAGCTTAAGTTTTTTCCTCGACGAAGCAATGCGTGCGACCTTGCCATATGATATTATTTAAACAGTAAAGAATACAGTGGATTTGTATTGACACTGCAATCTTGTGAAGGATTGTTTCTTTTTTGTTTTCTTAAAGGACCGCAAAACGAAAAACAGAAAGAGGTTAAACAAAGAAATAGTAGAAATATTTAGATTCCAGTTGATAGGCGCCCATTAATTCCGATGTGCCAGTCAAACACGCTTTCCTGAAGGAAATCATTGCTCAAATAGTATCCCAATATCCTATCAAATACTAGCACAGCTGGTAGATTGAGGCAGACAAAACTGAACATTTTGCAGCAAAGGGAGTATGTTAGGCTGCCAGAGATTCTTTCTCAAATCTGATCAGAGAAGCCATACCAGTCCAAGATAGATCTTTAGGAAAATAAAATACCTTTGATTGCGTTTCCATTCAATAAAATGTTCGATCCTAAAAAAATAACTAACAGACCGGGGCTGGCTTACATGAGCGTTCGTATCCTGTTCACATGTAAAGATGCACACAAAATACACAGGGCGAATGGGCCTTACGACCGGAAGTGCGGATACGAACGCCGTTGCAAGACAGCTCGGGACTGTTGCACTGAAATGAACACACGCACGGACACATGGCAGCAGTTTTAAAAATCTAATGCGCTTGGGTCGATACTGCCGTGTCTTAAACATCGCTTTAATGGATGTAAAAAGAACAGGCACAGTGTCGGAGTTTTGATCAACTGATATAGATGACTGGGTACAACAAAATAGAGATCGGACTTAATCAGAAGGAAAGAGTCTCTTTGATATCTACCGAGTCTTCAATCTGATCGATCGAGAATTTTCAGGCATAATGCTGAAATTTAAAATTGTCTGTAGGTGCCAGGTGAGTGAGTGAGGGATTGAGTGGGTGAGTAGGTGCGTGAGTGCAGAATAGACGGAAGATTGTTTACTTACCTGCGTATGGGTTTAGCGTGTAATCGTGTTCAAAGTGTAGATGGACTGAGGAATGGAAAAATATACGTTTATGTATGCCATGGTCTGAAAGGAAGAAGGGAAAGGAGGGGACAGGGTGGCATTAGGGAGGGAAGCCTCTCTTCCCCCCCCCCCCACCAAACTATGGCTAGGACTTTTGCAGTGGCATGTTGCGGAACACTGCTAGCGTCAGCACGGACTTCGCTGTTCGTGTTCGTCTTCCTTGTCCTTTATTCCGTTGGCGTTCCTTCGCCTGATAGTTAAAGGCTGCTATCCTTTCCAAGGCAACCTGTAATAAAACGACAGATTTGCGACCCAGGGCTAAACACTGCTTCCTCGTGCATGGATGTCTGCACGGCTAAACAAACTTAGCCGACGGGCAGTTGCTAACGGGATGAAGAGAAGGGAGGTGGAACCTGCCACAGCCTTGCAGCTGATCAAAACCGGAAGACATCAACCTCATGAAACGTCAGGCCATTAAGCAGGTAATCAGATTTCTACGCGAGCCATGACGTCACTGACCATTACGTTAACCCTGAAACATGTCATCCTTGTAAAAGGCTGACATGGAAGGGTGCTGGAGAAACTCCTTCCTCATCATCGAGCCTCAGTGTCGAATCTACAGGCTTCAGATGATAGAAAGATTCAAGGTCATGGAGATAGCGGAGAATGAGGTATACGGAAAATCTAGTTCCATAACCCAATCAAGAAGGGAGGGAAAATACAGGACGTTGCACCTTCGACAAGATACGATTTAAAATACGTTCTCGAAATAAAGAACCAGTCATGTAAGGAACTAATGTTGGCAAATATGTTTTTTCAGCAATCATTTATTTGCACCCTTTTTGTGATTGTTGTTGTTGTTGTTGTTGTTCGTGGAAGTGTGTGTGTGGGCGCTCGCTCGCTTACAGACCTTTCGCTTGTCGTATTTGCACAAGTAGGGCTACGTATGAACTTTTTGGAGAACCAGTGTTGGCTTGCATGAGCTTTCGTAGCTGTTTTTATGGTCGTAAGAGTGTTCGTAAGCCCCATTCGACCTGTGTATTTTAGGTCAGCGGGTACATATTAACAGAGGATAAGAAGGCTCATGCAAGCCAGCCCTGGAATTAAATTTGTGAGGTCAAAAGACCACTTTGCGTTAGAGGGACACATGTCACTATATGGCTGCGTGAGAGACTACAAATATGCCCGCTGTCGGGCTTACAAATATACGAAAATAGAATATGTGACGTAACGGTTAGGTGGAGGGAGGAAGAAAAAGGAAGGGGATAGAGAGAGAGAGAGAGAGAGAGAGAGACTGTGTACTTTGTACTGTGAAAGACACAAACACTAAAACTAAAATCTGGAGATTCAAAATTTAGCGCAAGACAATTCTTTAATACTTTGATCGTTTAGCACTAAAGAGAACCGTGATAAAAGGGTCATACAGACGCTTGGTGCTGAAAACCAGAAAAAATAGTAGACATTATCTGAACGGCACAAAGCGTTTCTCCTTTGTGAGGTACGAGTGATTTACTGTATTGGCGAAGTCGTAAACATCAGCTCAGCCAAGTTGCAGGCAGCGATACAGAACGTAAGAATCTCTGCTGGCATTCTCATCTCCCGCAGACTTTCTTGAGTATGCCAGTGTTAGGAAACAGGGAATGTTATAGCGCAAATATATGTGAGCGTGCAACACTTAGAACTAATATGCTTGTGTGTGAGCTTGTACGCGCGGGAGCGTGCATTTGAGAAAAATCTGCGCTTTAAAGCACACAAGGCAGCTGAGTCTAAATTTATCCTGAAACAGCCGTTTAAAAAAAATCGATGAGGTGTCATTTTAAAATATATAGGTGAAGATGGTGTGGTAGGGAGGGCTTATTGCTTTTGTCCACTAGCAAACGAGGTGCATATCGGGACCCTTTAGTTGCACCAAGACTGGAAACCCCTTCACACCGCTATATTGAAAAAAATCTGACCGTTCAGGGTAGCAGCTCGTGCAGGACGAGTGCCGTTCCTTGTGACCACAACGGCTTTAATCGTAACAGAGTGTATAGGGTGGCTAACTAGTCGTAGTTTAACCTGTAAAGAGCAACCCAAATGGCAATTAGTATTGACTATTGACTATATATATAGCTCAGACGAGCCATGTGGTTTACTGCCCATTCATATAACATGCAATGTGTTAAGATGATGGGTTGCTTGTAATACGTAAAGTACAGATATGATAGATGAAAAATGCAGAAACATATATCACTGAAATCAACTGAGTTTTGCACCAACATGTGTTTATATTAAGAAATGTACAGAACCTTTGTTTCTCACATAGTAAATATGCTACATGATTTTGAAAATATAATGAGACTGCAGTGAAACTATAATACCAAAACAGCCCTTTATATAATAACCATTCATGTCAATATTATTAACAATTTACATACATTTTCCGGTCTGTTACAATACAATACAAGGAGATTTTCATTGAAGGATAATAATTTTAATCCTCATTAATTGCTGCCCTGGATATATTATGTAAAGAGAAAAGTATGAAGGAGTAGAGTAAACCATTACTGCTGTAAAGGGAAAATAGAGTTGAGATGTTTTCTTGTGAAGCAATGGTTACAGGCATATATAATCATTGTGCAATGCATGTATATGTATTAAAGATCCTAAATCAATATGTTTGAATTAAACATTTTTTTCCAATAGTATTCGCCACACCAGAATGACAAAACTTAGTAAGCAAAGAAACATATTTTAATTTAGCATCAGAACACCACAAAAATAAAAGACAAAACGATCCTGCACAACTGAAAAATCTGCCATGATGTCATGGGGACTAACTCTTTCGTGGCAGGAGTTATTGTCCTTGCTTGGTCAGAGTGACCTTGCCTTAGTTTCCACTCTTGGTTTAACTAAAGGGGTGTAAGCAAGGGACGTGACCAGACTGAACTAACGTCTGAAATTGGCGCACGTATTCTCTTTTGTTGGGGGATGGGGTGGGGAAGAGGGGGGCTTCTTTCTTATTGTTCTGCCTCTTTCTGCTTACTACTTGGTTTTGCAAGTTGTGCTTTTCACGTTTCTGCCCTTTCCTGCAGGCAGTAGCTTTTCTCCTATTATTTATGAAGTCCTTTCAGTTCTGTTGCTTTTAATGTGCTCTCTCTCTCTCTCTCTCTCTCTCTCTCTCTCGCTCTGGCGTTATGTTCCACCATATCGTCTATAATTTGTGTGACGGCAACTTGTTTTAAATTTTCCGAGCTTAACGTGATCCAGTGAGGTTAATAACTGTGAATGTTCATGCATCATTGCATCTAATCAATAGAGGTACTTTCAAAGAGCCCTCAAATTATAAGCGTTGCCAGACAAGGTGGTTAAACATCTTAACAGCACGCACGTGCGGCATGCATGCCAGTTATGTGAAGATACAGCGACCGAACTGCGTCATCCGATCCTTTACCGCATTTATGGTTAGACCTTTGCATTTTTATTGACCTTTTTCAACGCAACGTCGGGGTTAGCCGTAGGGATCTTGGGATGTAGCACCTGCTGCCCGCTGCCGCTGTCTTGCAGTGTTGTGTGCCCCCGTACGGACACAAATGACTAAGCAGTTTATCAAGCGATAGTGAATTTGCTTCTTATTCGATCAATTAGCTATCCACTTGAACTGGTTTTGTGCAGATTGAAAGTTTTAGATTTACTTTTAATCGTGCGTACGTACTGGTTGTGGATGGACACGTGATCTGTAGGCGGAGTGCTGTCGTCTGCTAATTACTTTTGTCCTGGAATATATGTCCTTATTCTGTCAGCCTGTGCCTTGTGCTGAACGCAAGGACACTAATAGCTATTTATACAAATCATTTTCATTAAAATACCCAATGGGTGCCATTGTTTGGTTAAGAGAACTATCAGTCTCATCAGGCATAACAAGGTAAATTCAGGATAGGTCATGTCCCCTCTGAAGATGACAATTCTTGATGGCAGTCTGTAAAATTTGTGACAGTGTGTCTGTGGCGGAGGGGTGGGGGGCGGGAGAGTGCCTGGAGTAGCTTTTTGTTCCGATTTAATCCTTGAGCTCCGTTAAATCTATCTGGTTCTCTCTTCACTAGCCATTTTCGGATTCGAATTCTCTTTTCCAGAAAATGGTAGCGCTGATGGAAATCCGAAAAAAGAAACAGCAACAGAGCCAACAGCGAAATGAAGAAACAACGAAACCTTATGCGAATGCACTCCGTGAATCTTTCCATGCACACTTTAACCCCTCCACCGCCAGCCCTGTCTTATCGTTAGACAAATTTGTTTTCCTCCCGGCATCACGATCTACGCGGGCATTGCTGCCTGCCGCGAAATTGTCCGAAAGAACAAGAACAAAGATTTTCTCCGAACGCCCGAGAAAATCAAACTACTCCGCACAGAGAGGACGCAGAGTTATTTGGCTTGAGAGGAAGTTTGATGCAGAAGTAGGTCATAGGGGAGAAAATTGAGAATCAAGCTGACCAAGGGGGGTAATTTTGATTTTGCTCTTTCGAGAGCCTTAAGACAAAAAAATAATAATAATAAAAGAAGCTGTTAAACAAGAGCATTCCAGACTTTGCTGAGCTCAGTGCAACTCAGCTAGCTAAGGTTAAAGGCATATTTTTTTGTTGTCTGTGTTCCATATGCTGAGTGTACGTGTGCTTGTGTTTTTGAGTATGTGTGCATTGTAAGGTCCACTAACATGGTAGATTTTCGCACGCCGTGAAATCAAATATTCTTATTGAGATATCAGTGATGTACACATCAGAGGGTGGAGCGAGAAGCCATTTGCGTTAGCTTCCCTTTGAAAACAATTTTTAACGATTTTCCTTATTTCTTTTCAAAGTAGCATCTTTCCACTCTATGCGCCATTTATATCCAGTCTACAGTGTAGTTAATGACAAAACACTTCTACGATTTTACAATCTTAAAGCTCGATCGTGAATTACCAGGCGTTCTTTCTTTCTTTTTTTTTTTCGTTACTTGTTTTTTTGTGTGTGTCTGTCTTCCTTCCTTTTTTATCTCAGTCTTTCCCTAATTTATTCTTTTAATACTTTCTTTTGTCTTTTCTCCCTGTTTGCATGCCAATCGTTCACAGCCCAGGTCACAAGGTCAGCCGTCTTGTTCTCCTGTGCAGCGGAAGGTGAAGGACACTGAATGTTAGAGGCGTGCAACGAGGAGATTAATGTAGCGCTACGTTCGCATCTTATGACTGCGGCAGCCATAGTTTTCACAGATCGTAGGCGCCCTCGAAGACCCATAAGAGCCAGCGATGTAGACACTGCTATGATAGCTTCATTATTTATTTAAACGTGGTGCGATGAAAACTCGCGTAATGTGTGCGCTTGCGCACAACGCAGTTCTGATTAGGCACGGTGAAACTTATTTCTTATTGCGACCCAGTCGTTAGCGCCTGTATGCACATGTTGGGGCTAGATTTATCCCACGATAGCGACTTGTTTGCGATGAATGTTAGCTAAGTTATCCTCGGCGTTACAAATTTGGCTTTAAGGTGGCTTTAACTCTACAATTTTTTTTTTGCGCTGAGCTTGAGCTTTAGAACAGAGGTAGGAAACTTTATTTTTCACAAAGGGATATATAATAGATATCTATATATATATATATCCTTCGCACTTTCGGTGTATGTGCAGATAGAGAACAACATAGTGCGTTTATAAATTATCGTACGATTTGAATGAAGGATAGACATATTTTTCTCTTTACGAGGATTTTTCCCGGCTATTGACTGTTGTGTTGTTCTCGTGCCGTGTGGTGTGGTGTGGTGTGGTGTGGTGTGGTGTGGTGCGGTGCGGTGCGGTGCGGTGCGGTGTGGTATGGTGTGGTGTGGTGTGGTGTGGTGTGGTGTGGTGTGGTGTGGTGTGGTGCGGTGCAGAGCGGTGTGGTGTGGTGTGGTGTGGTGTGGTGTGGTGTGGTGTGGTGTGGTGCGGTGCGGTGCGGTGTGGTGTAGTGTGGTGCCGTGCGGTGTGGTGTGGTGCGGTGCGGTGCGCTGTGCTGTGCTGTGCTGTGCTGTGCTGTGCTGTGCTGTGCTGTGCTGTATAGTGATGTATGGTGATGTGGGGTGCTGTGCGGGTGCGGGTGGTGTGCTGTTATGTGCTGTGCGGGTGGTATGGTCTCTTGTGGTATGCTGTGGCTAGAGAAGGGGACTGGTATAGGAATGAGGAAAAGAAGATGGATAGATTGAAGGGAGTGGTATAGAGTTGAAAACATTCTTATATTTTATGTAGACGTCGAATTTTCGACGAAACCACACGCCTTTGGGGCAATGAATGCACCGGAGGCACCCGGGCAGCGCTGCACGAACTGAAGGAAACCCGCACTGAATACGGAAGTTTGGGAAGTGCTTTTCGCTGTATTTTGCTGACGCTCATAGACGGACCCAAAATATCGTAGCCGTCACCTATAGACCATAATCAGACATTTATCTTTCGATTCGTGGTCCCAGAAAGCAGCGTGACGTACGCTGCACGATTGTTCTGGTTCGACGCATAAATTCTTTTATGACGCAAGAGAAGTAAACTCACGTCTTCTGGGAGACGAATCTTTAATCATGGATCTTCGGCAATTCGCTATTGATGTGCTCCCGTCTCAACACTCATTTGGTCCACGTTTAGTTTTATCACTAGTACTATTCAGCTTGTTTGCTCAGGTCACCTGGTTTATGCAACATGGAAAGCCATTAAAATCTTTGTGTCCACTGCGGCATCAATAACTAATAAAAGATTCATTGCTCTAATGATGTGCAAGCAGGAGACAGTGTAAAGACTCGTTACTTGCAAATACAATATATTAAAACACGTTATTCAGTAACGGGAAGGAGGATCGAACAATGTGGGACATCAGGATTCGGGGGTTAAGAGGAGAAACAGAAAAGAAAAGAAAGACAGATGAGAAAGATCAAACAACAGGCAGAAAGTGCAAGGGACGAAAGAAGACAAACTTAAACATTTACTTCTTCAGAGCTGAATGCACATGTTTTGCGCAGTGAGGCCAGAACATAAGGCATTGCAGTAACGCATATGCTTGCTACCGGACACAGAGGGTGATGGGTTTGGACCTTGCGTGCGGCATCTGTTTACAGGGTTGGCTGTCGGGTGTTTTCTCTGGAAAGGCTGATTATAACCCCCTTCCCAGCACCCTTCATAACTCCCTCCCTTCCTTTCTCTGTAGCAGTTGTCGCTGACATAACGTTTCATAACGAACAATAAAAACAGAACATGAACCCCAGGCTTTAACCTGCCACACGTACACAATCTCTCACCTTCAAGGCTTATGTTTACTCGCGGGAATCATTCTGGGACACGGGATGCTGCTGTTGCTGGAACATTTTATGCTGTCACCCACACAGTGAGATCGAGAGAAAGCGTGGTAAATGCTTACCGGCAGTGGGGTTGTTTTGGGGTAGGCTGGGGTTAAAATCTGCGCAGCATGAAAGGCAATATCAGTTGCTTCCTCGTCCATCCAACGAGCGCAGACCTGGTCCATGTTCCTGCCGCCGTCTCACCAGACCCATTTTCTTTTCTGGCCTTTTTTTTCTCTTTTGCTGTGCCTTTTTCTTCTCTCATAGTCCCAGTGACTCAATCTTCGAATTCAAAGCAGGCTGTTTTTAGAATTACGTTTTTTTTTAGCAAATAAGTAAGTTTGAGAAAACCCACACAAAAAAGGGAGGGAAGGAAATAAAAACATACAGACACGCCTACAGACTAACAAAGGGAAGGGGTTGGAGGTAGAAAGGAGAGATGGTTGGGAGCAGGAAGAGAAAAGAGTGGAAAAAGCCGAGGAGGGAGGGTTTGGGGAGACAGAGTGTGGAGAGATCAGTTTCTCAGCTGGCTTCAAAGCCACACTCCAAGGTAGATATTTTATTTTTAAATCAGACGTTGTTGCTGTCTAATGGAATGTGGAGGTACGTGCACATAAGTCACGAGAGTCACTGTCAAGAAATAGGATTGATTATGAAAGGGAAGTTTGTAGCGCTCCGAAGGCCGAAACACACAAAATAATTAATAAAGAAATTGGAGCTGGTTTTTGTTGACAGGATTAAACATAACTTTCTGTAATAACTTCCACCTCTCTCTCTCTCTCTCTCTCTCTCTCTCTTCTTACTAGCTTCAGAAAAAAGAAATTTGTAGGCATCCCAGCTCGTGATTGTGGATATAACTATAGCGCAAACGAAAGATTTCCAACACTTGCTTTTACCGAGACATAAATTCCTTCCACTCTCTCAGAATGTACAGGTTACAATCTGCACTTCACTAACGCACTGAATTATTTGAACGCACATCTTCGCGCTCTCTTTTAGCTTCGCTGGTCAGTCTGACCCTGTTCCTTCCACCGCTCTTCCACTACCACCCACTACCACCACCACCGTCGCTGGCACCACCCACCAAAGTCTCCATTTAAGAAAATGGTGACGATAAGCTGTGACGGCACGACGGTCGCCTTGTCACATCGTGATGATGACGGACACACACACGGGACAGTCTGGCGATTCGCCAGGTTGATAGTTCACCCACCGCCACCCCCAGCCTACTCCCCCTGCCCCGCGCGGGTGCTGACGGCACTAACAGCAGAAGCCTGGCATTTCAGCTGTGTCAGGCGGCAGCTCTGCAGAAGACCACCCCGACGCAGGCTGGCGCTCGGCAGCTCTTCCCACAAACACCTATCGCCTACTGTGTCGGCAGTGAGTCCTCGGCAAGCGGACTTGTCTTCCCTTGCCGTCGGAGGCTGGGTCCGCCTCTAAGCTGTTCTCGCCAGATGCTTTCTGGTCCAGCGAAGGACGAAGGTGAGTGTCGGCTTCTGTAATCGTCTTTTTTCCTTTTAACCCAGCTTCCAATTTCGACCTCCAGAATTTTCCCCTCTCCAGCCCCTCACCCCTTAATGGTAGCTGAATTCTTCAAAGTTTTCTGCAAAGTGGAGTGGGGGGGAGTGCTAAGGTTTATTCAATGACGTCAATTTTAGTCAAAAGTATTCTCAAAATTGCTAGAACTTACTCAATTACGCCATTTTTAGTAGGATGTATTAGCAAAATTGAATCATCTTCCCAAAAGCAACACAGCCGTTTTCCATAAACGCAAGGTCTCATCAGGAGGTCTTTTTTCTTCCGCATTGGACTTTCACTGGCCTTAAAGAAATTTGTTAGTCTTTTTCCTTGTGCAGTTTGCCTTATTCCGAAGCTGTTTTCTTTGTATACGCTCATGCATGCACTCACTCGTGCATGCACTCAGGAATGGATAGGAAAACCTTTAAGGAAGAAAATGAATTCGGAAAGATGTATTCAAGCTGTAAAAGGGACTTTTAGAAATCACATTCTTTGTCTATAGTGCATTCTCCACTGATTTCTACAGATTAAGCTTTCTGAGATCATCTTTTTCATAACAATTTTTAAAACCAACTTTCTTAATGCACCATTCGTCAGTTATGCGTGGTGGACGTGAGACCGAGAAATATTAAATCACTTCTACGCTTTGATAACGGTGTCCGCTGGAAGAGTTGTACTGCAGACAGTGGTTTAGGATCTGTAGCGTGCGAAACAGTTATTTCTTTCTTCGCTGAGTTGTCTGTAGTTTGTTGTCTCACAGCAGTCTCTAATACATTTATACAATATGTTTACAACATCTTGTCGATGTACAGCACCGAGTCTTTCACTTACCCTTACTGAATTTTGATTGGCTGCCTCGACGGCGCAACGGATGGTTCAATGCAGACCATGCCAAAATGTCTGCTAAAGCGGCCGATGACGTTTTCAGCAAGAATATCTTGAAATTCCTTATTGGAGAACTTAGTGGCCAAAGTGTTGCTATTTTGATTGTTATACTGTAAACACAATCCCTAAATCCCTTGTCAGCTTCCACCTGCAGTGTGAGGACCTGGTACTGATGGAATTGGACGTACTGCTACTTCTTACTTATGCGGGATTTACACGACGAGACTAAGTCGGATAAAGCAGTCGTAAGAAACGGGTTTATCCATTTGCAACTTTAAAAAATGGGATCGAATATTCATTTCAGACGCATGTTTGCACCCACATCACGGAGAGAAGAAGCTTTTTGGAGAGAAATTCTTCATTGAAATGAGACTAATTGCTTAATGGATGCTGTTTGAATAGTTTTCAACGGCTGGTTTCATCCTACTTAGTCGCGCTGTGTGAACCCCACATTAGTAACTGTGACAGATATTTGAAAGGTACATAATGCGTAAGCAGATTTTTGTTCTGAAAAATTTCTTTCCGTGGGAAAAAAATAACTAATATCTAACTGGGTCTAATGCGCCCGGGTGTCAGGTTTTTTTTTACCATTCGCATCAGGTTCTGTAGCTTTTGTGGCCCCAGAATTGTGCAACGACGACGTCAAAATAAACACTATCACGTGTTTTTTTTTAAAAGCAGCGTCTAATCGTATCTTTATGGGTTTGAACAAACATTATGTGCATGTTCGAGGGATTCATAACTGTGCTGCAGATGTTCAGAGTCGAAAATTTCATAAAAGTTCACGTCGATGCTTGAACGCGATGCGCCTCAAACAGATGTTGATTAGGAAAACGATGGAAGTTCGATTAGCAGACGAGGAAGAGCAACAAAATGAGTCTATTGTTAGGGACATTTTTTTCTCCCTGAACGCTCTTCAACATCACGTGAAATATTCATTGTTGAACTTTCAAACTGAAGGATGGGTGCATGCAAATGAAGCTTTATTTGCAACCGCGCAGTAGTTGCAGCAATTACATACATACATAGATACATACATACATAGCAAGTTTTCGGCGCTGGGCAGGTATGAGAGAAAGCACACGCAACATTTTCCTTGGTTGACGGACTGCACGACGTACCACAAGAAACCTGTCAGCACGCATGCGCAGAGATTGTAAATCGCCCAGTGTGCGGCCAAGTCATGCATACTAACGGCCCACGAGCCACTTAGCGGCAGATGCATCATGCAGTTTTCATGCCTCGCTGGTGCAGATCTGCAGGCGTCAGCACATGCTAGGCGACGGGCTGCCGCTAGTTTGTTTCCGATTCCTGCGGAATCTCTCGCGGAGTGGACAACCATTTGCACAACATTAGCTCGTGCGGCGCACAACGTTAGTAGCTTTCATGTCGCAGGTCGCTGGTGGGTGGTGGTGGGGG
>SMGT01005759.1:96628-110753 GCA_004794575.1 Lanistes nyassanus
TTCCTGGTTGTTTACCTCGCGCGGCTACATCAAAGCTCTTGATGCTCGACACTACGCGTCGCTAGTTTTCTCCAGCTACGTAATCTTCCCTGAACAACTAACGCACACCTGGTGAGCCTGACATCTTCACGAATCCCACCCCAGCGGCCCCAGGTAATTAACACCTTGCCCCTGGCTTCTACGGCCAGTACCCCCGGTCATAAGTGTAAACAGGGAACTAATCCTGGGCTGGTGATGACGTGAGCGGCTAGATGGCGGCTTGAACAAGGGGATAATAGACCTTAATTAGGGCCTGAGAGTCGAGGATGGATCACACCTGGAATCTATGGTGCAATCTCCTTGACCCACCAGACCCCACACGTGACAACGAGAACAGTTTGTGTTCACATGGAATAGAGCTTAGGGCTGGATTGTGTAAGCACTGAATACATAACACTGGCCGTTTTGTTGCTTTTGTTTGTTTGTTGTTTTTTTGTTTTTTTGTCGGCTTGCTATGCGGACTGTTGAAGTTTCTGGAAACAGTACTTATCAGATCAGCCGCTTGGGTGGTGACCTCCGTACGGCATTATCTACAGAGAATTAATTTGTTTAACCTGGTCACCCATGTTATCTGCCCCTTGCTCTGTTTCTCAGCTTGGATCATCAAAGTCATCAGCAGGATGGCTACACATATTTGTGCCAGCAATTCTGTCGTCTGCACTGCGCTCCAGACACTTATTCCAGCGCGCTGCCCGTCATCGCTGCAGATGAATTTTCAAGAAGTCGAGCTGTATCGTTTCCAGAAGTGTTGAGAAAAGTGGGGCAGTAGATAGGATCCGGAATTTGGTGAATTTGCGGAAGAAAAAATCATTTCGACGCCCCTGTTCTCAGTGAAAATAAACAAGGCCTGTATTTTGTGATCTGGCTTTTAGCACCGAAAGCATTTTGTGAATGTTGTTATATTTGGAAGGGCTGAAGGGGGGGAAGGGGAGGGGATTTGGGGAATGGATTTCGCAGTTGTGGTTTTCTGTACTAGCCCGTATGCATGTAAACTGTACTAAATACATTCCCGAATAGCCACTATTCGGGAATAACAATTTTTCTTATACCTGGATAAAATTTGGTATGCGCAAGGCGCAGACAAGGAAAGAATAACTATTCGATGCGTTATTTTTAGATGCCGGGAATTCTCCTTGAATGCGCATGCGCTATGGTCAGCACTTCATTTCTTCTCTGTAAGCACTGGCAGAAGAGATTTCTCAAATCAGACTGGTTTAGCGCAAACAGTAGAAAGATTGAAGTCCTGTTTGAAGAATTTGCTGTGGAGGGACCTGCATTGGTGTGGGCAGTGTTTCTAAAATTATTTTTTAAAACAATAGCATTAACTTAAAGTGAAATGCCAGACTGCGAGTCAACAAATGGTATGATCTGACCTGCAGTAGTGTTAATCCCGTTGCCGCTATTCAGTTTCCTTGGATACCGGGCCTGATAAAGTGTCTAGGTGATGGTTCCCTAGTTGCTGGTCTTTATTCTGGCACTCTGTAGTTGCTGGTGTTGGGTTGCCTCGTCTGCGGTGGTGGGGAGTCCTTGCTGGGCCAATCTTGCCTGCTGCCGTCCTTCCACTAATCTCTGTTTACTTTTAAGGTTTATTTTATGTGCTATTTTATGTGTGCTTTAGTGTTATATATCTCGACTTTATTTTTGATGTCCTACTGTGCAATTTTAAATTTTTCTTGTAGCTTGCTGAATTTAAGTTAAATAGTTAACATCCTATATTTGAATTTTTCTATTTTTTGGATATTTCTAAAATATGGGTGGGCACTTTCTTCCTCAATTGTGAGCTCCGCCATCGGAGGCAGACAGACTGACTGACTGACTGATAGAGGTACTCGCTTGGTTTCGGAAGGGCAGCTTGAGAGATTAGCAAAGACAGGAAAGGGGAGGGGGATGGAGGAGAAAGTGGAGAGATAGAATATTTGAAGAAAATAGGGTGCGGGGAAAGAAGAGAGATAAAAAAAACCCAGAGGATAAGGAGAAAAAGGGTGAATGGAGTGGAGGGAGCGAGGACAACAGAGAGACGTGGAAATATAATTTCTTCCTTCTTAGAGCACATTTTCTTCTTCTTCCCGTCCATTCGCAAGCACCCAGTCAGCACTGATCAGAACAAAGTAATAGTGCACAAATATACGGCGTCTAGCCATGGGCTTAAGTTAAACTTTGGTGAGTTAATATCCGAGGAGCGGCTGAGATGACGGTCCGTGACGGATCAGGAAAATAGGCGGATGCACCAGAAGGACTGGCATCAGACCTTGTCGCCACTGCTGGCTTCTGCTGCCCACGCTGTACCCGCTTCACAGCACGCAGATCACGTTGCCGTACGTCAAAACAGATTAAACGATAACTCACGCGGGTGTCGCCCATCGCTGGCAACTTGTTCATCGACTCCGGCCTTGGGATAACTGAGACAGAGAGACAGTGAAGTCACAGAGGGAGTGGGGATAGCAAGAGGGGGAGAGAGGGAGAGAGAGAAGGGGTAGAAGAGGAGAAAGAGAAAGGCGAAAGAACGAAATTTGAGGACACAGAAAGACTGGGAACGGAGAAGCCGTTTTATACACAGAAAACCTTCTGTTTTCGTGTAAACGTAATGCATCATCTTTAAAGTAAATATTTTCACATTGTGTAAAAAAAAGTGTGGAAGGCTTGCAATGTCAAAATCGTGCTTTTAGACCTAAGAAAAGCACAGGTTGTACGATGTGGAAATGTCAAACAAAGTGATTTAAAACATTTTAATTTGGAGTGTTGACATAATGTTTTTCTGTGGTGCAAACAATGCCTTGTTTTCTTTCCGAAAACCTTACTTTCAGCAAAGGAACAGCAAACATTTTATTATCATTCCAAAATGGCATAACAATTTCAACGGCTTGCGTGGAAACAAAAACCATTTCATTGTACTAAAATTATGTAACGAAGACAACGGCTTGCATCAATTGTAAACGTAAAACATTACCAGGAGGGTTATTCAATTTAGGCGCACAAGATGTTGCTGTTGTTACCTGCTCAGCATCACATTCTCGCAGACGCGTTATTTAAACGCGACGAAAGGGATAGGGAAAAGTCAAGAACGAAAACTAAGTGGAAGGACTGACCGACGGAATGACGGACAGAAAAGCCAGACGAAAAATGCTCCACCCGGTATATCGCAAAAGAAGACTAAAGGGAACCAGCGAACAGGTAAATCTCTGAGGTCAACTCCCGAACCAGTTAAATTGTCGTCTGATGCTTCGATTAGTTCTAAAGTGCCACGCCAGGCACTCGATCAGCATTCTACGGCTGTTTGATCTCGCCCCACTTTTCGCCTTCATCACTGCCCCCTTCACATCCCCATCCCCGCATTTGCTTCCGACCTTTGGACCTTTACGAAAGATCCTCTCAGCAGGCTCGTTTACACGCCGACCGGCCTCCCGTAATCGAACTAATGTTTTCTCCCCCACAGCTGCTCCCGTGCACCGCTTTCCCCGTGACTTCAGACTGACCGAAAATCTCATTTAGGACCAGCGGGAGCAGTTGTTAAACAGTTCTATATCGAACAGGGTCAGACTTCGCAGCCGCACGAAAGAAACCCCATCGCTGGTAGATTTTTTTAAAAGAAAAAAGACATGCAATCGGAATATGTTGTGTCATCCTTGTCTGGGAGCAAACAGGACTGTATATCCTGTAAACGTGTCAGGACACTTTGCCAACTGGGAGTTCTGTATCCTGATAGCGCTTTGAGTCGCCTGGGCCGGCTAGGTGGTGGACTGTAAGACTCGATTGTAAGTTTAAGAACTAATTAACCCAACAGATACAGCGACATTCTACCATACCAGCTCTCGTGACTAGCACAAAGGTCTGGTTGCGACATTTTCTGTTTCCTTTTTTTTTTCGTTTATTAAAAAAAAATTTCCCTTTGTGGGTTCCGTCAAAAAGCATAAAAATAATTTACTGTTAGGTATTTCTTCTGTCTTAAAAAAAAGAACCCCGAAAGAAATCTTTGTTCCATTTCATATCGAAGTACATTTTGCCTGTTGCGTTCATAGCTGATTACAGTAGATTTTGTGTAACCCGTTACTGTCGTTGTTGTTAATTTTAATTAATATGACATTTAATAACTAATTTCATTTACTTTGTTTGTATGAAACATTATTGTCACCAAAAACATTAACAAAATAGTATTTGTAAATGTGTAAATGTGACAATAAAAAGAAAACTATCAAATACGCGCCGTTTCTTCAAATCGTTATTATAAATCAGGAGATTATATATGTGTATATATGTTGGTCGTTTTTCGCACAGGGCTTCATATTAACGGTTGCACACTCCTTCGAAAAAATATATTTAGTTTAACTATCGCGTACATAAATTTCTGATAATTTGCGTAAATCGGTTTAAAAAAAGACGAGTTAGTGTCAAGTTCTAGCCGTGGCTTACTGTAATATGTCATTAAAAATCTCAGTTGAAAGGTAGCTGGGAATATTTTCAGCTCTAATTTATATAATTTATAATTATTTTGTTTATCAAGCTGAATATATTTACAGAGAAGACTGACATGAGATCTTTATTATTCTCTGACAGCTCTTCTAACTTTTGGTATTCTACTCTAACTTTACGTACAAAAACAGAACATTGTAAAAAAAAAGAAAGTGATCTTAAAGTTTCAAGTAAACCGTTTCCTTGACGCGAAAATTAATTGAGCCGGATAGCTGATCCGACCCAACTGATGGAAAACACCAGTAAACTCTGAAACTGCGCTAGTTTTCCTAAACTAATCGTCTGCAAGAAATGAAGAAATAATGAGATAAGTCCCATAAATCCTCAGCCCAGCGACTGGTACATCCCTTGCAATGTTGGTCTGTGACAGACTGCTTAATGGGGGTTAGTGGTAACCGATTACTCAGAACTCAACACTATTCATGCCGTCGTACTTCTAGTCAGGCATCTGATGTCTTCTACCATTTTGATTTGCACGGAGCATGCGCAGTAATCTAAGCCTTGGTCACGTGACGCCGCCGTCGCTGACCTGGCGAGGCCATAAGTCACGGCTTAAAGCTCTCCTATCGAAAGACCTACTTTCCCATCGTTTGCATTTCCCGCAGACTTCGAGAGCCGCAGCAATCATACACGGATGAAAAGTCTGGAGACGACTTACATGCACCTAAAGCTCGTTTGGAGGCCGCTAGCGAGGTTTGCTGTGCTGACGTTATGCGTTTCAAAGTTCTGAATAATGGAAGGGTATGCGTGAGCTTAAACCTGCCGTGAGACATGTTTCGTTTCACAACAGGCCTCGCATTACTTAAAGCTGCTTCCTTCGCTGATGACGTCTCACGACTGCTTCTGTTTGTTTTCTTTTAACGCCTTCGTGTTTTCACATCTCCCACATTTTTCTGAGCTGCTGAAGTAGGTCTAGTTTATTCTGACAAATACGTTCGCCTTCCCAGCATGAAGGAAACAACGCTTGAAACCCTGTTTAGCTGTTTTTAGATCTTTGGCGAGATTGTCATGAAGTCTGGTGATATGTTATCCTACACGTAGCCATTGGGAGAAAATGGTCGGTCTGGATTGCGATATTTTTAAGAGTGTGGAGGAGAAAACAGAGCTGATGTAAGCGAAAGATATAATGGGACCTCCAATTTCCTTTAAAACACTTGAGTTAGATGTCAGGGTGACATGATGATTAGATGGAAAGCACCGAGTGGTGGTGGGGTGGTGGTGGTTATTTAGAGGGACAGTGCTTCCTATGGGGGATGGGGTCCTATTACTCAACTATGCACTGAAAGAATCACCAGACTGATGGCTGCAGTAAGACGGCCAGTGCGGACAGGCAGTTTAATGTGCGGGGAGATGGCCGAATGGAGTTTGCACAATGTTGAACTCCAGGAAATAATCCTTGGCCAGCAACCTTCCATCTGCTAGTCTGCAGCTCTACCCTCTGAGCTGATCGGTTATTCAGGCCTCCCGCATGTCTACTAATCAAACCTGCGCAAGTTATAGACGTGTAGTGTTATAGAGGAAGCCCTGGTGGCCCAGAGGTATATTCCCTAGCTGTCACCAAGACAGCAAAGACCTTGAGCCGTCCGTTTGGATCTCCTATCTGGACACATATTTCCTCTGGATGTGCGCATGTTCGAGGAACCTGCCGTGGACAATAATTTGTGCTTATCTGATGATTCGGCGAATCCCAAAATAAACAAGAAGACGCAATCGAGCTCAGTTCAAGGACAAAAATATAAAACTTGTGTTTGGTTTTGCGGGTGCGTGCATGTGCGTGCACGCACGCTTGCATCATTCGTCACTGTTGTCACGAAAAGCAGAGCAAGGTCGGTAACTATTCTTTAACACTTACGCGCTAACAGAGATAGCTTCCCAAAGCGATCAATCTCCACTATATTCATTCGTCGCATATTCATTACAATTACCCTAGAGTAAGGCACAGTACTGCTTTCGCTGTAGCATTTAGGCAGGTTAATTTCTGGAACCAAGAGTACAATTGCTAAGCATTTCACTCGACGACACTTAACAAAATCCGTGGTCCACAGATAGACCTATTTCTTATTTTCCAGGCGTTTATCGTCAAAAGAAAGAAAAAAATGAATGGATGATGAATGGAACGAATGAGGAAGGAAAGAAAAAGAAAACGTACTTTCTTTCATAAATAAATCTGGCTGAACACGTGTGTTTAAATATGTGTCCAAATTGTTTTTATTAACCATGCAAGAGACACTGGTTTTAAAAGAAATTACTTCTCACTACTGTAGAAACGTGCAGGCATCCGTGTATACACAAGCACTTATAACGACACATATGTTACATTTTGTATTCACGTGTAGTATTCAGCTAGATTTATGAAATCTTGTCAACATTAAGAGAAGCTGTCATCTTGACGCAGTACAGAGCCACAACTATCAAAGGGTTAATGGCACAGATGCTATGCTTATCGAATACCGGTGTGACGCTGTGCTGATAACCGAGTTAAAATGGTCGGAAGCAGTGTTCTTTACTGACATATCAACATCTATTTCGGTTATTCAGAATACTGTTTTAAGTTATCTTGTTCAGAAAGGCAAAAAGAGGATACAATATTTCATTTTATTGAAAACATCTTCTCTTATAATTGCCAATAGCATGTCTTCATGGATTTCTTGAGTAAGACAAATGAGGAGAGAGGAACAGAGGGGGAAGGTAGAGAGAGAGAGAGAATGTGTGGGGGGGGGGAGGGGTAAACAGAGCCTTTCGTCTGGTTAATGCTCAGAAACAATTGTCAGGCACTCCTCTGTCCAGGTCGCGCAACCTTGTGTCTGGGTCTCGCAGCCCATTCTGCGACAGCCTACTTTTAAAAACATCCACCTAAGTGCGGCTCGGCCCGACACCAATTACAAACCTAAAGCAGGTTCGCACTTCAAACTGGGATCCCGGCTTCATTGCTGATGGCGTGTGCATGCAAGGTCAGGCCTGTGACCGACAGATGAGAGGACAGCTCATCCAGACGTCTGTACACTCTCGGGAGTTGCCTCCCCCTTGGCTTGTTTCACCCTCTTTGTGGGCAATGCAATATCACACACGTGACGTGGAGTTCAGCGCTCCAGGGCTCTTTTTTCTCAGCAGTCCCGAAGCATCTTGTCTTGCAGACAAGACGCTCAAGAAAACCATCCCAGGACTGCTCGGATCGCTGCGATTCGCCTTGACAGAAAGCGACGAGAACAATAGAGATCAGAACTCCTGCCGGTAGGAGTGTGCACTGCACTTTTTCAACTGCTTAAGACGTCCACGTGCTTGTCCCTTCCACTCCTGCTTGTTGTCCTACCTTCATTGTCAAAGAAGGAAATGCACAGGGAACTTGTAAACCCCTAAGGACATGTTTTATAAGCGTAAATTGCTTTTTCTTTATCCAATACCCTCAGCTTCCGTGAACTAGGGGACTTGCAGTCACAATGAGTTGTGGCAAAGAAAACAGTCCTGAACACAGCATAGATGTATCCTCCCTAACAACCGGGTAGCTTTATCACAGAAGCCGATGTTTTCTAACATTACCTTCTTTTCTTGCTTCCTTCGAGCACACCTCTCGGGGTGCATGTGTGTGCATTTGCGTGTATGTTCATCTGTATTTGCGTACACATTTCCCTATGTGTCTTTGTCAAAAGAGACATAATTCGTGAATATTTTCTAGAATAGAGAGCACAAGTCAGTTTCCTTTGCTGGTGCCGTATGAGAAACAGAAGAAGGCCTCATTGTGTTTGTATTTGTAATTTTGGTAAACGTTGCTGTGGTGGAGGTGGAGAACTGTACCCCTGCAAAACTCGTGAACACGAATTGCAAAAGCACTCAGCACTAGTCTCAACGGGAAACAATCACAGCTTTGGACGCACGTTGCTGTTGTTATCTACAACCACCACTTTTATTAAATGAAATAACATAAAAAGTACGGCAAAGTAAAAATGGAACGCTAAATAAAAAAGTAGAAAGAGTGGACGAAAAGGAACGAGGAAAGAATAACAGTCAGTGGTGTCGGATTTTGCTGACAAATGCTGCACCTCACTGGATAATTCGCATGGCAAACTGCTCCAGTGTTTTCAGCAAATAAGTCAAGTCTTGCATGCAGCGCCTACCCTGCAGTGTTGACACGGTGACCGCTGGCTCCGACAATTGTGGGCTTTCCTCCGCACCCTGGTCTCCAGACAGGGACAGGAGGGACACGTGCGGCGCGCGCCAGTGCGCATGGCACGGCCAGCCGATTGCCGCCAAGTCGCAGTTTTCAGTTCGGGTTTTGCCCTCGGGTTCCGTTCTGGAGTTGCACTGGACTCATATGGCTGTGTTTATCTTCGATCAAGACCCCTGCGCCTATTCCTTGCTGAAGCCCGCGAAATGTGTGAAGCTGACTTGAAGCGTTGCATGATTAACGCATTGGGAGGGACAGATCGAGGAAGACAGAAGGAAGGAAGAGGGCAGGGAGAAAAAGAGAGGAACTGGGGCTGAGCTCGTTAAGGGAGGGAAGGAGGGAGAGAGAAAACAGAACGGAGAAAAGTTCGGTGAGTGGGCGGGTGGGGGGATAAAAGAGGGGCAACAAAGGCTGGCGACAGTGAGAAGTTCGCAACAGCCTAAGAAAAATCATCGCTTCCATAGCAATGGCTACGTGCTCAGAATCTGCGTTTTATGAATGTTACGCTGAGGCTTGGGAAACGGAAAGAAAAGCTTTTGTTTTGATTTGACTGGTAAGAGATGCTGAGCTCGCCACCTGAACTAATTCCATTGCTATTCTTTGACCGGTACCTCGTTTTGGTTGACTCTTGGTCTTTAAATTCTTTAAAATGGAAAGGTACCTGGAAGCAGGGGTTTGCTGTCGGTTCTTGCTTCACTGCACCAGAGTGCGCAGTATTTCTTGCTCGCCTGAGGGTGGGTGGCGGTGGGGGGATTGATTTTGGGTGTGCGAAATTTCGATCGTTCATTTTCAGAACCGGGACATGAATGCAGAAGCCTTTCATACAAGCAGGCCTTGTCCTTTTCATTAAAACGTGCTTCCAGACAGCAAGTCAAAGAGTTTCGTTTTGATGAGCAGAGTCTATAGGTCCAAGGGAAGAGGGAGATGTGCGTGCGTGGGTGGGTGGGTGCATGTATGTGTGTGTGTGTCTTTTTGTGCGTGCTTGCGTGCGTGCTGGGCGCGCGCGCGCGTGTGTGTAAACATTCTAGGGAAACCTTTTCGAGTTAATAACACTGATTTTTTGAAATTTTGAGGATAATTCTTATGCCGTAGTAACCTTAATGTTCCTCTTCCTTCTAATTTGATACATTACCCTCTTTCTTCTTGTTGTTGCTGTGTTGTTGTTGTTGTTGCTTTCTGCTGGTCGTGGCCTTAGTCATCTTCGTTGTCGTTGTTATTATTATTGTTGTTGTTTTCCTGATGATGGTAGTGATGGTGCTGATACCAAAACCTATTTTTGATCTCACCAAAACTATTTACATCTCCGTCCTACCCGACACGTCCACACTCGATCTCACACAGACCTTCTACTCCCGATCTTACGCAAACCTTTATACTTGATCTCACAAAGACCTTCTACTGTCAATCTCACGCAAACCTTTTATACTCTATCTCGCGCAGACCTTCTACTCTCGATCTCAGGCACGCCTTTTTCACGATCTCACAAAGACCTTCTACTCTCTATCTCACACAAATCTCTTACACCCAATCTCACACAGACCCTCTACTCTCGATCTAAGGCAAGCCTTTTACACTCGATCTCACACAGACCTACTACTCTCGATCTCACACGAATCTCTTACAGTCGATCTTACGCAAATCTTCTCTACCCCTCCGTCTTATCCAAACCCTCTGTATGTGATATTACCCAATCCATTTACACCCACATATCACGCAGCTCGTGGTTATTCTTCTCCTCTTGCCAAGTTCGAAAACATGATGTTATTAAAATAATAAACGACTTGTATTTTCGATGAGGATTTCAAGTTGTCGTGGTTGTCAAGCATAGTCTTCTTATCGTATACGGATTCTTTGTCCTTCTGCATACATTAACCTCCTCTTCCTCTCTCTCTCTCTCTGTGGGAAAAGGATTTCACGATTGAATCTTTGGCAAACTTCGCTAACATTTCGGCTTTAGTCCTAGCGTCAGCTCAGATTTTTCTATTTCCATTTTCTTAACCCAGTTCTCTCAAGACACAATTTTTTATGCATACAGTTGAAAAGATATTTAACTGCTCCATCTTTTGCACAGAAAGTACGAAGTCACTCCGTCCTTACTTCTTTTTTCTCTTCCTCTTCCCCCTTCTCCTACCCTCCCTTACCCCATCCTTTCTCTGTGCTTCTACTTCTTTTGCCTCCCCCTCCCTCTCTCATTTTTCATGTTGCGTTGTTGTGGAGAATGTATGCCCTGGTGTTTGTCCTTGCTCTTTCTGGCGCCTTTAGCAACCCCACAACTGCGCCTGCTGCCCTCGTCGGGCGACAAAGTCTCTATATTTCAAGGCTGTGCGTCACCACAAACGTCAGCCAGCAGCCGGTCGCACTGCTGAAAATGTGCCCAGGTTTCGCCATTTCTACACGAAAAACGTGTTTTCTGTTCGCGTGGGTGCGTTTTTGGTCAGCTTCGGCCTGCTGTCCACGGGGACAATCTGGGAGGTCAAGGTAAGTTCTAATGACGATTGTAAGCTGTGTGCAGTCAGACTTTAGGGGGCTGGCTTTTGTCCGGCTTGCCGGGAGCTTTATTCTGCAGTGTGAACCAGCTTTAATCGAGGTCCCGGATGCAAAGGATAAACCCAGTTACCGTCCGCATCCATAGGTTTTATTCCTTTTTCTCCTTAACTTTTTGACTTTAAACTGCCAGAGCTTGCTGGATTGACTATTTGACTGGTGGCTGCTTAAAACGTAAACAAAGAGTAGTGTATTCCTCACCACAGCCCTTACAGCGGGGAATATTGAATACAACATGTGGGTTCAGCCAGCCATTCCCAGCTGGCTGAACTGAGGGAAGTGTGCTGCGGCGCATGGGTACGAACCTGTCTGCGCCACGCCTTCGAATTCGAAATACAGCGAAATCACGATTGTTCACTTTGTCGGTGTTATTTTCATGTTATTGCCTTTATAAGCTGTAGATGTGTGTTGTCCCATTGTTATAGCTCTGTAAAACCAGCCAGCCAGCCAGCCAACCAACCAACCAACCAACCAACCAACCAACCAACCAACCAACCAACCAACCAACCAACCAACCAACCAACCAACCAACCAACCAACCAACCAACCAAGTAATATATTCCCCACCCCAGCCCTAACAAGAACAGCCAACTAATCAACAGAAAGCCCAAAACATTTCGAAAAATTCACTTGACAGCTAATACCTGGAGCAGGCGAAATCAGTGTTTTCAAAGTTTTTTTTCTGGTTTAATTTGTTTGCATACCTCTGTGACATTTGCGCCAGATGCTTGCGCGTTGTCTTTTAGCGTTAACACAACATTTGGCGCAGTGGCAAAAACACACGCCAGTCCCAGTTCTACTTACCGACAGTAGAAACAGCAGACCAAACAGAACACACGGCGCACGATGGGGAATTTGGGAAGGTGAGGCAAAAGCAACACAGCACGTGTACGCGCATGCATTCCGTGGAGATGGGAATATTTGCAGGTGAGTTTGTCATAGGCATGCCTGATCAGCACGTTCCCCTCTCGCGGCGCGGTCATCATCATCCCTGAAGACCTAAAGGCGCTGTGGTGGGCCTGGAGGGGGGGGGTAGAAGCAAGCTACCGAGGGCCCGCCAAAAAAACAGTCAATAACTCCCTCTTTCCCCCCACTCTCTGCCTCCACGCCACCCATTGGTTCCCCACACAGATCCTCCCAGCCCAGTTCAACTTTCTTCTCTTAAATGGTCTGCGTGGAGCTCCCTTTTAACGGGACGAATGTGTGTCCTGCTTTGCCGAACATGGCCAAATGTAACCAGTCAAAGATAAGCTTAAGGGAAAGCCAGGATGGTAGCTGGCACAGCCGCCATACACTTGGTCCATTCCCCACAGATTCATACAGTTGGTGATTAGACCGCTGGCCTCCGAACCAGAAGGAGGCGGTTCGATCCCCGTGCCCCGCACCACATTCCCTCAGTTCACTTAGCTGAGAATTGGTACCTGAAAAATGGGTTAAGGAAGGTAAGGCAGTAAGAGAGAGGAGATGGACACCGCCCTCACGATGGTAGGTCACAGAAAGGTGAGGGTCACAAACACTCCACTCCCCTACGACCTAAAAACAGGCCACGGGCCAACCCTACCTGTGCTTTTTTTCTTCTTTTAAAGTTAAGTTTCCTCGTGGTAGAAATACGCCAGCTGTAGTTTTTGAAGTGTTACGGATCTTAGACAGCGAAAACAAATAAGGGCTGTAGATTTCGTGACTCACTGTTTATTCCTAGATATTTCCTGGCAGGACAAATTCACCTGTTATCGCCTATGCAAATGTGATCGGCGATGCTGGATGTCTTGTTTGCAGTGTCACGTGACCCACACTAATGCGTGGCCACGTATGCACCCACGAACCCACGAGATGGAGGCAGACCCACGCGCAAACGAACTTACAGGCTGAATTAAGACAATAGGGAAACTCTTCAAGCCCACAGTTTCCGCAGAATTGAGAAAGTTGACATCGGTACTACGAGAAGATGTGCAGTGTGATTTCAAGATTGACTGGAAGCGAAAGAAACTCAGTGTAGGTGGCACAAGCAAAGAATGCCCAAACGTGCAGTTGTTCACTAGCTAAGTGCGCAAGGAGGATACATTGACAAAGGCTACGAAAGCAGTGGAGTACTGTCTTGTACCCCACACCCAATCACCCCAATCACACACTTTTAAAAATGTTTTATACTTTTTTTATAGTCTTTTGATTTGGAGCTGTTTTCAAAATAGAGTGTCAAACACGTTTTCAGCTAGTTGGCATGAGATAGGATGTGTATATTCTTGTTTTCACAAAAAGTGTCCTTGGTGAAAACCAGTTGGAGAAACGTAAAACTAAAAGAGTTATCAGGCATCAGTAACACTGGCAAGCTAGGGAAGGAGGGAAGATCCAATTGAGATTCTATGCGGCATATGTTGGTATAGACAACAGGCTGTTCACAGTTGGATGTTAGACCCTAATAGCCAGCCATGCAAGACCACCTGCGTCCATGCTGACACCGCTGAATGTCTCAATTCACAGATATTTCAGTACGTTGCAAACGACGCGCCATTTTCGCCAAAATAAATGCATCGTCCACATTTACGCGAGGTGCACCCGAGGCCTTGTCTAGGCATTTACGATTGACGGATGGTGTAGGTAGACAATAGAAAGAGCTTAGAGGGTTGGGGTGGACGGGGAGATGGTTTGGTAGTTCCCGTGAGCTGTGTTTGCTTTGTGGAGATATGTCGCATTTCCGGCCGAAATCCATTTGGGTTTCAACTTTCACAGCTGCAGCTGTCAAAGTTAGTCAACTGTTAAGGTAAACCATGAGTGCGCTCATGAACACTGATCCCTCCCCCTACCCGTCACTTCAAACTCACGCACGCACGCGCACTGGCCCGCACCCCCCCCCCCACACACACACACAGAAGGAGAGAAGGAAGGGTGGAGTTTTTCACGCTCTGCACGCCCGCT
>SMGT01005759.1:110773-175971 GCA_004794575.1 Lanistes nyassanus
CCCCCCCCCCCCCCCCCCCCCCCCCCCGTCACTGTCCGGAATGAAGAGCAAGGCACGTGCCAGCGGAAAACACAATAGCACACAGCCGCCAGAGCTGAATCTTGAAACATGCAGAATTGTTAACTTGCGTCCACATGGCAACCACAGACTTCAGACCTACTGCAGGTTCCCAAGCTGCTTATACGTGGTAAGTCAACACCTTCGTGACTGCATAAAGGCAACTGCCGATAACAGTGATGTCAAGCACCCCGAAACCTTTACGATAATTTATACTATACTTGTCACTTACTGAGATCGAGGCATCTGCGTGTTACATTTGTGCTACACAAGAGAAAGGGTTTCGCATAATGAACTACACGGTTCTACATGGCTGTAAATGTCGCTTGCTAAAAGAAAATGCCCGTAGATTTTAAATGCGACATGCTGCCTCTCTTTAACAATGTCTAATATAATGAATAATTCGCTGGTTACATCGCTTGATGGGCTAGTCCCTCTAAATCCGAATCTAAAGGGGGCTTAGGTTTTAGTGGCTGCAGTTCCGCTAACTAGTTTGTTTGCATACTGGTTTCTGGCCGTTGTTTTCCTAACCTGGTAAATGAAAGGATCTCTGCCTTCAGCTGAATGTGTAAATATTTCCACCTAATGCAGCAATCCTCATAAAAGGGAAAATAAAATAGAGACACAATTCAGGGAACTGGTTGTTCGTCTATAAACTTACAACAGTCACAAATTGCTTTTTTCGCATCTTGCTGGTCTTATGACACAAACAACGAAGAAAAGAAAAAAAGGTTGAGGATTTGTTTCTATGGATTTCTTTTATTGCTTCTCTGTACTGCGCTATTAAATGTGTTGTTGTTTCTTTTATTGCCTTTGTCTGAGATTGGATGGGATGTGTCTGGTTATGTCGCCATTGTTGCTGCCTGCTAGTGCCGCTGTCAACCCAACTATCTTAAAAGGTCACCAGATCCGCTGACCCCTAAAAACGCTGCAAAGTAATATGTCGACATAATGCTAGGAAACTCTCCTGCAGGTTACATCACTCAAAATAAACACCAGAGCAATTTCCATTTCATCACACTTGTTTACTATTTCTTTATGCCTGTCTGCATCTCTGTACTTCTGTCTGTCTTTCTTCTTTCCGTCTTTTTTCACCTGGACATTCCTCTTCTTTCTTTTTTTATCCTTCTCCCCTTCTACACTAAACACTGAAACTTGTTCTGTGAAAAATAACTTTTATTTAATAAGTTCTGATGCCGCAAGCTTGACCACATTTCTCCTTCAAAGTATGAGCATTTAGAAGACATGACGTCACCAGTGTCCTGTAAATCTTCTCTCTTTTCTATTGTAGTTCTCATTCAATTTTGTCTAGACATTGAAAAATGGAATTCGCTTTCTTTTTGGTTGTTCGCTGGGAAAAACAGAAGTAGCTGGTATGTCTTTTGTTACAATACACTTTGAACATCTGCTTCTTTGGACAATGGTGAGTACAGCTTCACACAATACCGATCAATTAATACTGGCGAGTGTTGAAAAGAGGAGCATAATGCTTCAGAAGTATTGGCACCCCGCTGCGCAAATAATCGATGCTGTGGAGAGGTTCCTGCTTGTTTTAAGCCTTTATTCTCTGCGTTTTCTGACAGATTCATCAAAATGCAGGTCCCGTCCTGTCACATGGATATCCTAGCCATCATGCAAACATAAAAGCAAAGCATAGCAAAACAAAACAAAGGGAAACAATGCAATATATATTCACGTCTGTTTAAAGCAGAGCAGTGAAAAATAATGTGACACATCGAGGCATGTCAATGTCACATCGCTTCCGTCTGGAAACTAGAGAGTAGCGTCATTTGCATTGGCAGCGTGCCAACAGCTTTATCGACACAAAAGCGTTGTTGTGTTGTTCTCCACCATCGACGACATTTTTGTTGTCCTCCACCATCGACGAGGACGTGCTTTAAAGTGATTATAATTGAGAAATACTATTGGTCTGCTCGGGGTACGTCAGTTATTGTCGGCCCAGACTGGCGTTATTCATAAAGAGGTCCAAAATGGCCGCTTATCTACGTCTTTTCCTTCACTTCGTCCGCATATCATACTCAAATGTCCAAAATATGTCCACGGTGTTCAAAATTCACGATCTTCGAACAATGTCCAGAAGGTTCGAACTGTATCCAGATTTTCTCAGTACGCCCAAAATGTCGAGAATATGACCGGAACGTTTTCTCACGAAAACTGACCCATGCCGTGGACAAGTTTAGTGCAAGGCCAAGGTCGGGTTTTTGGGTGGTTTTAACGGTCCGTCGACAGCGAATGCTGTCTTACGTCGAGAGTTGAAGAAGAAAAGCCAATGAAGAGAAACACAGAAGCAAAGTCCTGGGAGACAATCCCGTACTCGGCCCCTGACCCCCAATCCAATCCCCCTCAGTCTCCTCTGGAGATGCCTTTCACATCCGGGGAGAAAATATGGTTTCGAAACGAGATTCGATCCAGCAACCCTCACTGTCTTTAATTGGTAACTCCGATACTACTGGCTGCCCTTCCAGTTCAAGAGCTATCAATTTAAAAAAAATAAAAAAAGGAAAGAACTTAGAAATGAAACTGAAAAGTACAGAGAAAGATCGTAGCTGTTCTCTCGCACTTACAGTTACAAATTCACCAACATGCGTCAAGTTCTGGAAGCGTCTATATTAACAGTTACACTTGCGAAGACCCTTTCCAAACCTTACACGATCGTCGTTGGGGAATCGATAAAAAAAAGACTTTTTGAAAACTAATGGCTGCACAAAATGGCGAACGTGTCTGGCTTCCAAGATATTGCGCAGGCTAACAGAAACATTGTTTCTCGTTAGTTTTCGACGAAAATATTAACAGACTGCCATTGCTGTGCGAGGGATTGTAATCGCCTCAGCTCAACGGCGAGTGCGGAGCATTTTTGATGTGACCTACATTTCGTGATGTCGCGTTACAGACATCGCCGCTTCTACAGTTGGTGCTGATAAATGCAAGTCAGACTGACGTAAAAGCTTACAATGGACTCGATGTAAAGCAAATGGGAGATATCTTGGAATTAGAAAAGGTCATCGTTTTTGTTGTTAGTTCTTTGTTTCTTTAATTATCCATCAAATCGCCCTTTTCACCACATGGCGCCGACTTTGTCTTGCGCGCTCCGTCTTTTCTCGATAAACCCATAAACCCATGTTTAGCGATTTTCTCTCTTTCTCCTCAGATTTCCTACCTTCCCATTCCCATCCTTCTCTCCTTTCCCTTTAGCATCCGTCTCTAGATTTTCTCTCTTTTTTTTTTTTTTGCTCTTTCCTTCTTTTTCTTTTTTCAGTATTTTCGCGTCCTTTTTTTTTTTTAAATTTTCTTATTTCCTTTCTCTGCCTTTCATCCTTCTTTTCTCTTCAGTACTTTTTGCATGTCTTCTGTACCTCCGAGTTGGTATCTATGTGTTTGAATGAGAAGTACGAAAGAGAGGATGGGGGGGGGTGGAGAATAAAGGTGAGAGAGCGAGAGAAGAAGAGTTTCCACTTAACTCGCCAAGGCCTTCTTAATTCTCTTCACCAGGAGACATAAGCAGCCAAGAAATGGCCTTTCATTGCATGTCATCTCCACACCTCTTGTCAGCAAGGTGCTTTAGTGCGCCTCTTAAGATAGCAAGTGCTGTAACTCGAAGTTCTGGCACTTGCAAAAGCTCTTGCTGCTCTAGACGTGTGCCTGAGTTCCGGAGTGTCTATTGCGGTGCCCTCCTGCACTTCCTTAGCCTAGCAGTGGCTGGTCGAAAGAATCGACAATGTCTGGAAAGCACGGCACATGTATGTTTGCCAAATGGTAATCGCAGTTGACAGGACAGTGCTTTCAAGACAAGCCAGGGCCGAATTCCCATTTACTGCGCGATGTGCGTTTAAGCAAAGAGGAATTCTTCCCGAAAATGTACATACAGAACACCGCGTTGAAATATGTACGTTTAATTAATAAAAGAAGCCCGTTTGCCTCGTCAGATGCCTTTTCATTTCCTGCCGCTGTCTTGGTCAGAACGAGCGACAGTGTGGCCAGTCCATCAGCATGCCATTCTGGCTTGTGAGTTTCTTCATGTTCGGTACATCTCCAAGGCATCGATAGATAATCCCATCATAGAGCCTGCTCGCCACGAAATAAAAGTGCATTCACTATGGACCGTGACTGTGGGCCGCTCTGCTGCAAGCCTCCAGATCTGTGCCCTCTTTATCTTTCTGGATCATTACGTTCTGTTTGTGCATTGTTCAGCCCACTGGTCGCCAGCGGACTCCGCGGTTCCAGAAATAGAACATGGCGACTAATGGGGCGCTTGCAAAGCGGAATGGCAGGGCGAAGGTCCTACGTCCTAAGAACAGATTTAGATTCAACACTCCCCCTCTTTGCCTCCCCCCTCTAGTCCCCTCTACCTCCCTCACCTTCTTTGTGATTACTTTCTTTCGTTTCCTTTCTTTCTGTTTCTGTCTTTTTCTGTACGCTTTCTTATTTCTTTTCTTGGTGTTTTTCTCTTCTTTCCTTCTTCCTTCTCTCTTTCTTTCCCTCACTCTATTTGTCTTCTTGACATCCTTCACTTCACCCCGTAACCTTTTTGTCTCTAGAGATACGCACATCACGGGAGTTCTGTTTTATGGAAATGTATTCAAGAGCACCTCGATAATTGAAAAATAATATGGTTTACTTTTTTGCGTTTCTTCTCAATCTTTTCCATGAGGCACTTTAAGACTGACGCCACAAAGGACCCGGGACACAGAGAACAGTTAAGGAAACAGGAACCTTCTGCTCTCGCTGCAACACGTATTTACATTTTCTTTCTTTTTTTCTATCTTTTTCTTCCTTCCTTTCTTCCTTCCTTCTTTTCTTCCTTCCTTCCTTTCTTTCTTCGTTTCTTTTTTCTTTCTTTCTTTCGGTACAACAAAGAGAGTTTCTCGAAGCGAGACTTAGGAAGTCGACATTTCGGGGCATGGCGCCTTCTTCACGACGGCACAAACAGATAATAAATCTTTCTTTCTTTCTCCCTTTTTTGCGCTTTTTTCTGTTTTCTTCTTTCTGACTTCTTTTTTTTCTTCCCTTTTCTGTCCTTTTTCCTTTTGCTTTCTTTCATTCTTCAAGTTTTGTTCTTCTTTTTGTTTATTGCGCTGCTACTTCTTTGTCCTTTCTTTGGAGGATATGCACAGTAGGCGTCTGTACCACAACCTATTTCAACACAACGGACACGTATGACGCAAAAAATAGAATCCCTTCCACTACAATTCACGTCTTGATCATCAGGGCTAGTGTCTAACAGTCCCGAAGCCCTCGGTAGGCAGATTTTTCTCCTGAATTTTAATTAATTGAAAGCGGAGACCTCGTGGACTTGATTATCGATTTTTCTTCTTCTTTTAGATTACAGAGTGTACTCAAAGTGCACGCTTGCTGAAGTACACGCTAATGTGCTCCGCCTCTTCGTTTAATCCGTGTCTCTCCCTCCTTCCGTTCCCTGGTATGCATGCGTACTTAACCTCAAATCCACAGCTAACAAGAACCCATGGAAATAGAAAATAAGAACAACGCACACGATGTGGGAGGATCATCTGCATGGGTGCATTAGATCAGCATTTGTCGCGCAAGACTGTAAGAAGATATCCGTTCCTTAGCTTTATCGTGCAGAAGGGGAGAGCACTGCATAATCGAGAGTGTCTTGTTGCCAGTACCCGGACTGCAATCTGTCAGCTTGCATGTCGGCCGATAGTGTAAAAGGAGTGTCGGGCTGCTATTGACTGACACCGTCTTGCAGGCTGGGAAGCTTCATAAGGGATCAGTTTCGCCAAGAGGTGGGGAGAAGAAAAGGACAGTGGGAGGGGAGTGTAACGCATTATCGAAACGACTGCAAGAGATCAAGATACCGCAGCTACATATGTCTTGCAGAATGCATGAGATTTGGAGGAGAACAAGATAAATGTGAACGCCTTTCTTTGCCAGATTCAAGGGATCCAAGAATAACGGACCGGCACACACCTTAAACAGACCGCTTAAGTATTAATGTCACATATTTATAGGCTGAAGCAACTGAATCCCATCGACCTGAAAAAATGTAGCAAGTTTCCAACTTCTGGACATGATGTACTGTCTGTATAGAACCCTTCTTTCGAGTAGGTGGTTGAGCAGGTGAGTGCGTGAATAACTGTGCGCACCTTAGTGCGTGTGCATGAAAATAGCACCTGTGATTTTTTTCTGCTATCAATGTTTTTCTTCTTTCTTCCTTTATTCTTCTTTCCTTTCCTTTCGTTGCCTTTTTACTTGTCTTGCTTGCTTTCATTGATTTTTGATTCCTTCCTTCCATCTAAATTTTTCCTTTCTGTTATTTTTCCTTCCTTCTTTTTTCTTTCTTAGGTTTCTTTCTTCTTCTCCGCACACTTTCTTGGGGTTCTGCGTCTTTCAGCAACAGACATCGCTGATCAGCTCATCGCTAACTCAGACAGGAAGCGCCATGTGCTTTTCCTCCCTCCAGCGTTAAACGCATTTCGGCTGCATTATCGTCTTCACACGAATCGAACTGAAACAGCTTCGCGTATATTTTCTGTCCTCAGATGAAACACCTGAGCTCCAATAAACACGCTACCTACGTCACCTATCAGTGGTGCCACCTAACGACTAGTCTGGGAATTTCATTAGGGCCACGTGTGCTTACACCCACCTACTTTCATCCCGCCCACACCTGCCTCTGCTGAGGGCTGCGGCAAAAAAAAAACTTCGCTAGATATCTTTGCGCTATGTGGTTGCGCTAATTAACCAGTTGTTCACCTGTGACTCGGCACATAAGATAGGGGTGTCTAGCTACCTCAGTAGAGTTTGGAAGAAGGCGGCGGTTCAAATCCACAGTGTCTAATGGCTATACGCTTGGTTCATCAGTTGTGCATAGATGTCTATAGATGGCTATCTTCCTGAACCTTAACTCCCTCTTCACACTGGTCACCTGTCAGTCTGGTGGATATTTCAAAGCTTACTTGTTCTGACTCTTCTGGTTAGCGCTCGGCTAGAAATATAGGCAACTGGCCGCGCACATGGCGAGGGTTGCATGAGCTTTTGGATCTAACCTTCGGCACATAAAAATTAATATACACGGCGAATGGGCCTCGCGATCGCTGTTATGAGAGGAAGTCCAGTCACGAACGCTTATGCAAACCAGCCCAGGTCATGTGGAGTTGTGTACCTCCTCCTTTCTCTGGCATGTATTTCCCCCCCCCCCCGGCACATCGAGGAAGGTTGTCGAAGCAAATGATGCTTAAATCTTGGATCTCGAGGAGAAATATATTCAAAGAGGAAAGTACTCCTCCCTCTTCTCTCTCTCTTTCTCCCGCTCTTCCTTCTTTCTTCTACTTTCTTTATTATCATGTCATCTTGAACACAAACACAGCCTTTCTAGAATTTTGTTCCGCTATTTTCCGTTTAGATATATGTGTGACTGCTTATATTTGTGTTTTGTTTTCTTTGTTTTGTACAAGTGGAAAACGTATTTAGAAGTTAGAATTATTTTAGATCGCAATTACAACTAATTGCTTCCTATTGTATTGTTTGTGTCGCAGGCTTTGCGGTTTTCATAAAGAGGAACCCATTCCGCAGTTCCTGGGACAGTGTGCCAGTGCAGAAAACCCACGTGTGAAGTGCAGGTTCAAATATAGGTAAGTTTTCATACCTGTTTAGCCTTTACCTGTATTTTACCTGTTGAAAGTACCTGCCATGCAATCTAAAAACAACGGACTGCAGGGTGTTTGTTGCTGCTGTGTCTGTTATTATTATTGTCTGTTTCGACGGTAATGCGCCAGCCCTGGAACAGCAACGTGGAGAATGGGAAAGTGCTTAGCGTCTTTCTGTGCAGCGCGCCGACACGGCTTGGTGTCGTGTTCCCGATTCTCAGACTAGAATGCAGCTCTCGAGGCCTGCTGCATGAAGGGTTTGGTCGGAGTCTTGCTAATCGCTTCTCCTCCCCACCTCCTCTACTTCCTCATCTGTATCCTCTTCTTCGAGGGTGTTGAAGTCTGTTTTCCGATCAAACATCAAAGCAGAGTTCTCAAAGGCGTGGGAGGAGACAAGGGTTGAAATGCGAGAGTGCGAATGGGTGGTGGGGGGGAAAGGGGGTGTTTAAAAGAAGATAGAGGGTTGTCATTAATCTCTGTTTTTAGTTTATCGATAGAAATGCTGAAATTGATGTTTATGGAATCAAAGAGCAAGAATTGTATGCTCTGTCAACGTACAGAGTGAAACAAACAAAGAAACAAAGAGAGAAAGAACATTTGTACATTTGTCCCCCTTTATCCTTCATCTGTTGTCACGACCTCTATTGTGTACTACTCTTGTGTGACAGCTACCTGCGAGCTGCGATATGCTTTAGATTTTATGTAGTGACCACCTCATAATCTTTTAGCTTTTATGGCACCCGATATTCGTACAAATGTAGTCAAAATATGAAATTAATTTTTTTTAATTAAAAAAGAGAGAAAGAAAGAGAAAACAAAGAAAGAAAGAAAACACAAAAAAACAGAAAGAAAGAAACCAAAAAAAAAAAAACAGAGAAAGAAAGACAAAAAAGGAAGAGAAGATCGAAGAGATGGGTGGCTGAATGGGGACTGCCGAATTCTTCAAGCTAAAAAGTCATCTCGAAGTGTTTTAATGGGAAAGGTTATTCTGGGAAACGCCTTACAAAATCTACATTTGCCAAAAGAAGGCATTTTAAATCCTTCATCGCTGATTTCATATGCTTTCCTTGCCCCTTCTTTTGCTAGAGGGCTTGATTATACGAAACTGTCTATCAATGACTACAAGGGAATTCTTTCTATTCGAGCACGAAAACTTGTATAGAGCCACCACATCGTTCATGGCGTGACCCGGGTGAGTGGGGGCGGGGGGGGTTTGGTTGGTGAATGGGGGTGAGAAATCAAAGCTGCTAATCTTACTCCAAACTATAGAACAGTATAGTCTCGCCCTACCGCCCAGTCGCACCGGAAATGGCTGGGAAGCGAGGCACAGCAAATCCATTATGACTCTTTGTACCTACTCGTGCTTTGGCGATTATGTCCGGGAAAGTGTTTTCAACTCGTTCTCTTCTCTCTCTCTCTCTCTCTCTGTTGGTGGAGTCTCTTCGTTCCCCTGTACCTGCCAACATACTACCTGCCGGTGCCGATATAAATGAGCACAAAGGTACCTTGAAATGATTGGAAAACATTATCCCCTTCTTATAAGAGTACTGACAGTAGCTGTGTACTTATAGTAGCTTTGTAAAGTAGTTGTGTAGTTAGAAAAGCAGCTGTGTAGTTAAAAAGTAGCTATTTAAAGAAGCTGTGTAGTTTATGTAGTTGCGTACTTAACGTAGCTTTGTAGTTAAAGATCGAGTTATGTAGTTAAAGTAGCTGTGTAAAGTATATAATATTAAAAAGGTCATCGGCAAAAGATATAATATTAAAAAGGTCGTCAACACGTAGAATATCACGGCCACAAACACAGAAGACCACAAATGCCTTGTTGCCGTTCAGTCTTTTATTCCTCCTGATCTGGCTAACCAGGCACTAGGCCTCCTTTCTCCAATATACATCAAGACACTGTAGTTCAATTACGTAATAGCAAAACTAAAGCCGAGCTTTCTATACCGCCATTTTCGACTTAACCACCTTCATCAGTCTCTCCCTATGTCTGTCTATCCCCACCAAAGCTTATATACCTAACTATTGACTGTCCAATTCCCGCGGACTGTATGTGTCGCTGTGAATGTGATTGGCATGTGGGGCACTACAGCTTCTATGTTTATGGTTAATGTTGTCTCTGTAGAGAGTTACATGAGTGCGGGACGGCTATTGTTTGACCTATCAGTTATGTCCGTCCTGCAGTGCGTGGGATTTTAGTCTACATCTCTAATCTGTATAAGATGTGCTGGACCTATTTTATGGTCTATTTCTAAATAACCTACAAAACACGCATATTGTTACAAGTAGCTGTGTAGTTGAAGTAGCTGTGTAAAGAAGCTATGGAGTTAAAGTAGCTGTGTAGTGAAATTAGCTGTGTAAAGTAGCTGTGTAGTTAAAGTAGCTGCGCAAAGTAGCTGTGTAGTTAAAGTAGCTGCGCAAAGTAGCTGCGCAAAGTAGCTGTGTAAAGTATCTGCGTAAAGTAGTTGTGTAGTTAAAGTAGCTGCGTAGTTGAAGTAGCTGTGTAAAGAATCTATGCAGTTAAAGTAGCTGTGTAGTTGAAGTAGCTGTGTAAAGAATCTATGCAGTTAAAGTAGCTGTGTTGTGATATTAGCTGTGTAAAGTAGCTGCGTAAAGTAGCTGTGTAGTTGAAGCAGCTATGTAAAGAAGATGTGTAGTTAAAGTAGCTGCGTAAAGTAGTTGTGTAGTTAAAGGAGCTGCGTAAAATAGCTGTGTAAAGTATTTGTGTTCTTAAAGTAGCTGCGTAAAGTAGTTGTGTAATTAAAGTAGCTGCGTAAATTAGTTGTGTAAAGTAGCTGTGTAGTTAAAGTAGCTGTGTGCTTAGTGCCTTGCCTGGCGGTAGCATGTGATCTATCCAGCCAGACTCTGGTTGCGAATTGTCGCTTCTCAACTTTCTTTATTACCGTCATCAGACAATGATGAAATATCAAGGAAATTGTGTATTTTTATGTGCCACGTTGTTAGATTAAGAGCTGTTTTACCATCGTGAATGCTACCTATATGATAGTCTACAAATGTCTATTGTATAGTGTATAGTGTATGCTTACCTACCTTCGAAAGAAACGTGCCCTACTGAATAAATTATTCATTCATTCCCCATTATTTTTATTTCTCTCCCTCCCTGTTTTCTCTCTCTCTCTCGCTCTCTCGTTTCTTTCTCAATCATTCTACCGTTTAAAAAACCTTTGGTCTGTGCAAAATTTCACCAAAACAGCTTTCTTAACTTACTATTATTTTTGTTGGGAAAAGGGATGTGAGCTTGAGTGTGGTGTAGAAACTTTGGCTTCGTAAAGAGTGTTATCGTTTTATTTACTCTGTTCAGGTTTTGAGAACTGTGTCTCTAAACACGAAACGTTTGGAGTTCTGATGTTTGGCGTCTTTGAAGATGCGACTCAACCCGAAAAGTCTGGAAAATTTACAATATTTTCTTCTCTCGCAGACACTTGTTGACAAGGGTTGAGTAGGGTGTTCGGGGATCAGCGCCACGTGGTCCAACCCCACCTCCCGATGTTCTGCCCCCAAACGTGCGTTTGCTTTTAGTTGGAAGCACTCGTTTTTTAAGCGAGTTTTGCCATTTACGCATGGTATACCAGTGCCTTGTCTTCGTTGAAAAGCATGTTGTCCAACAAAGTTGCAGGACAGGTGAAGTCTGGAGATGATGTTGCCCCGGGGACTGGGAAGTTGCCACCGATCCCCATTCCATGCTTCATCCTCGCAGCTTCATCTTTTCCACCTGTCTCGATTTTGTGACCTCTAGACTTACCTTCCCATGCTGTCTCGAGACAGGAACTCCTCCTCCCTGGGATGCAATGCCATCTTGACCAAAGGAAAGTGATTTCTAGAGAGGTATTTTAAGTACATTTGAATGCTGAGTGCCAATGCTGAACATCTGCCCTCCCTCCTCAAGGAAAAATAACCGCTACAAAAAAACCTTTACAAAGACTTTTTTGCACGCGTAGCAAAACATGGGCAAAGCAGTTAACACGAGCCTGGGATTTCAATGAAATTTTTATTTTGTAATTTAAAGTTTTTAGAGAATTCTAATTTACTTTGTTAGGTATTGTACAAAGAGAAACAGAAGCGCAAGATGAAAAACAGGTTTTGTTCTAGTCACGTACAAACATGTTACGTTAATATATAGATGCTCACATTCAAGTACAGAAATAGACGCATGGATGTGTGTGTAATTGCATGTGTGCGTGCGTGGAAACCACCCAAACATTTGCATTCAGATGCACAAACACATCATCTCTCTTTCCACCCCCCTCTCACTTTTACACACACGCGCGCGCGCAAGCACGCACTCACTCACTCACCCACGCATGCACGCACGCACGCTATCCACCAGAGGTAACTCTATAGTAGAAGGATGCGCAATATTCATGTAGATGCTAACATTTATACACAGATGCAGGTATCGTTGATTCAAATGAATGCACACACGCGCTCTAACACACACTCATGTATCCTTCAAGCTTATTCCTAAATATAGTAACGGGGGCGCGCGGGCAGGATAAAAAGATTTGCCGTAAGGTAAGACCCTGTCTGGAACGTGGTGACGTAAAGATCTCGTCCACTTTCTAGTTACGACGAGATTCACGTCGCCTCGGGCACCATGCTGCGTGCTTCCCCTTAAGCACACATGCAGAAGACAGATCTGGAAAGGTCTTTTGCGAGCTTCAGCAATTTTATGATGCGCTTCAGGGTTTTTTTTTTCGATTTCTTGCTTGTTTCGTTTTATTTCTGCAGAAGGGAAGTTCACTAAAGTGTGCAAGTTTCACTCTTACTTGCAAATGTCGGCTTTACATCTGCTTCACCAAGACGTCAGATCTAATGCACAGGAGAGTTGGCAGGAGCCTAAACTAGCTACCTTATCTCCAGCCGCCTCACGGCAATGAAACAAATTAACTGCTTTCTTGTAATTACACCCATTTCTTCATTACCCCTAAATAACACGAGTTTCATTTCTCAAGGACACACAGCTTATTGGGTCTTGACATCTCACGATGTCCATTACTCTATAAAACTCGCCCCGTATCGGAAACGCTAAGCGGAAGATAAAAACGGGTAAAGCAGAAAAAGAGTATTAAGAGGAGGAGATAGAGGATGTAATCGTTTGACAAACCGTTGCTTGGCGGACTCTGTCGTACTTTGTCTTTGGGTTTTTGTTTGTTTGTTTGTTTGTTTGTATCTTAGCAGCAACCTGCACAACAGCCGACGTCAACCAGTTCAACTGCTGGGTGACTTGTAACAACGACTTATCTAATTTTTTCCATCTTTTCTTTGGGAAACCTCATTCTTATCTAATAAAACGTCCCTAACATTTCTTCAGAGAATAACAAACCACAGTCTTTGATCCGCAAGAATCAAATATACTCCACCCTCCCCAGAAAGGGAACCTCGACTATGTCATCACCGTGTCCAGAAAGGGAACCTCGACTATGTCATCACCGTGTCCAGAAAGGGAACCTCGACTATGTAATCACCGTATCCAGAAAGGGAACCTCGACTATGTAATCACCGTGTCAAGAATAGTGCTGATACTTCCATGATAGTTTCGCGATATAGAATGTTACTTTCAAGGACAACGTCCTCCCCCTGTTCCATTCAACGCCACGATCTGCTGTTTAAGTCGATAACGGACCGTTTTGCAGCGGCGTGCCTTGATCTTGTCATGGTTAAACCACTAGCCCCCTAACCCACTTCTCTTCTGCCTCGATCCGCTCCCCACCCCTTTAGACACAATATGCACTTCACGGAGTCCCTGCCTTTCTTCCTTTCGACGGGCAATTCGCTTCTCTTTATACATCACACGTCTAGAGATGAGCGTCATTTGCAGACAAGAGCTTGTAGCGTGGGATTAAAAAAAGTCTTTTGCTGTAAAAGCAAGAAAGCTGTTTACGTTTCCCTCTACACGTCACGAAGTTTTCCTCAGTTTTTCTGCAGCTTCTCATCCTCTACAGCGAGGAGGGGCAGATGGTGAGGGTAGCCAAAGCATGTGTGTTTCTGTCGTGGATGGGTGGGGGTCTGTGGGTGTGTGGGTGCTGGGGTGTCAACCTTCTCCCCAAACTACCTGAAGCGAGGTAGCTGTAACTAATCTTCGTCCGGAAATTGCCTTCTGTGGAGATAACAAAGGCCGGACATCTGGATGGTTCGGGACAATAGATGTTTTAAGAGTTGGCAGCGGGAGTTTCAAAGGCTGGTATAACACGACAAAACCTGTGAGGGTGGCTGGAGGGATTGAAAGATAAGATCGATATTGTTTCATGTACATTCCCTGCCTGCAAGTCGGACAATACATACCTCCGCTGATGGATGCCGTCTGAAACTGCAAGATTTCATTTTTAATCTGGGCCTTCTTGGGCCTTGTAGGTGCTGTCCATTCTATCTAAACCTTTGTAGAGGGGTTACGTGAGTCACTCGTAGAGTACTTCCAAAACAGCGTTTTAACATTTCCAAAGGACTCTTCCATCCTCTCCACCCCACCCCACCTCTCTCTCTGTCTCTCTCTCTCTATATATATATATGCACATATGCAGGGATATATATATAAACATGCATGTGTATGTACATGTATATGTACAAACATACATAGGTGTGTATACATAAATGAATGTGTGGGGCATACAGTTCCCACACTCATTTCCCTATCGTATTCTGATCCTATTCCTTCTCTACAAAACGGTTTTTAAGACAACATTATCTACTTAGAGCATCTGCAAAAGAACAAGAACCTCGGCAAATATGTCAGCATCATTATGGACTAGCGTGCACGCGCGAGTTAAAGACAGGGGAGAGAAAGAGAAAAAGAGACGGGGGATGGAAGAAGAATAATAGCACAGTAAGAATGGAGAGAAAAGAGAGTAGGGGAGAGCAGATAATACATAGAATCCCACACTTACGCACTGTTACTGAGGTAAGAACTGAAAAAATAACTCCGCGTGTTAAGTTAGCTGGAATTTACAACTGTATACCCCAACAAAGTACTGGCAGCGCTCAACACAACCGTATGCTGACGCAAGCAACCAAGGGAGCCTACCGTACCCAAACACGTAGCAAAGAGAGGGTCGAAAGTAAGGAACGTGGCAGTATGCACACATGGCTGTATGCACACGTGGTACACCGAGGGCTAGCTGTGTGAAGACTAGGGTCGATCTTTTTTAAGAAGATCTGCCACGTTCCTTACTTTCGACTCTCTCTTTGCTACGTGTTTGGGTACGGTAGGCTCCCTTGGTCACATACGTTAGCATACGGTTGTGTTCAGCGCTGCCAGTACTTTGTTGGGGTTTTCATTTGATGATTTATAGCGCTCTGTCCTCATTTGTTCTTTATTAACTGTATACCCTAACAGCATATTCTTTAAGACATTTGACATCTGGAATTATGGGTGTTTTTTTTACAGAGCTGCTAAATATACTTTGCCTCTGAGGATTTCGTTGGGAGGAGGGGTGGTTTTTTTTTGTCCGAACCGTAAGACGTCATTCAGCAAGACCTGATACTTTGCACTGTGGTCTATATTCTCTCCAATAGAGATTTTCTTTCTGAATCAAGTCCTAGTTCTTCTGTGGACATTTCGGCATGAAGGGGCCGATCAGTACTCTCCAGTCAACTCATTTTAAAGCAATTGTAATAAAATGCAGAATCCGAAATCTTTCGGCCTCTGCCGTACTTCAGAGTAAAACATCAAATCCTTTCCTATCGCGCCTTGCGTTCAGTCTGACTGAGCTTGAGCCCAGGTTTTGCTTGTGATTCACTTCCTTCCAATTGTCTTAGGTCGCTCGGCATCCCAGAGGTGTTGTTTGATCTTTTCGCCGTAAAGAATGGGTCTGAATACTTCCAGGCAAGATTAATTTTCCCCTGAAATCTGTTCCCTGTACCCTGGTTTATCAAATTTCCCTAGTGGCTGTCTATAACCAGATATGGGAAATGGGGCGCTCTGCCGGTCGCATGAACCCCTCCATGTATACGCCGCTCTTCTGTCTCTAGCTTCTGTTCTACAAAACTGGATGATGTTCCAGCGTCGGACACAATAATCAATTATTCTTTCTTTCTTTCTTTCTTTCTTTCTTTCTTTCTTTCTTTCTTTCTTTCTTTCTTTCTTTCTTTCTTTCTTTCTTTCTTTCTTTCTTTCTTTCTTTCTTTCTTTCTTTCTTTCCTTCTTTCTTTCTTTCCAAATCGACGGACTGCAGCCAAGTCTGAGTTTTCCTCTCCACGCTAATGGGGGAGCTGCTTTTGTTCTGGTGTTGACGCAAGTTTATGCTGGCCATTATGCACAGCTCTGATTTTCTTGAAAGAAAATGCTTGAACACTGCCCAAAGAACATGGCTGGCCCCTACACACACATAAGGGAAGTGCTCTGCTTTCAAGACAACACTCTCCAGCACGCACGCGCGCACGCACATTCTGACGCACGCTACACGTATGTACCAGCGTAGACTACTAGTTAACGTAAAATTGTCTGCTGGGGACCTGTCGCTGGTGTGCACGAAACCTTTAATCATGTCACACGTAACGAGCAGCACAGGTTGATTGTCGGTAAGATTACGACGTGAGTCGTCTCAAGAAGGATTATTAACGCCACCATTTTCTTCCCACTCGACAGTTTTATTCCTGTCTTATACTGTAGCAATCATTTTCACCACCGCTACCTCCCGTTCTCTGATCAGAAAACGCCTCCCAGATACAGGAGGTGATCTAACGTTGAGGGGGAAGGGGGGCAATAAATAACACATATTAAAATCTAGCTGAAATCTGACTGACGCACGCTTCCACTGCAGCCTTGACATCAATCGATACGTTAGCCCCTAGTAATCAAACTGTCACTGCAGTCTGAGAAGTGTTTGAACAGACGAGCATTGAGCTTGTTAAGGGAAAAGAGAAAGTTAATTTTGCAGAGCTCAGCATAGGTACAGAATGCGACTTTAGGGGAAAATACAGCATCTGAACTGAGCAGTTGAAAAGCAGACTTCATCTTTCACCCTTACCTCTCCAATTTTTTTCGGTCGTTAATTCTCCTTTGACTGTCTGACTTTCGGTCCGTTGCCTTCTTTCTTTCCCCTGTTAAAACTAAAACAGAATCGAGGTCAACTAGCAGCGGCGTTTTGATCTTTAAGGATTTCTTCAACTGGCATCGACACTGAAAGGACATCATCTAAGTTTTCAAAATCGTTATTTTTGTGTGCATGATTTTAGCGTTTCACTTCACCTGGAACGTACTACCAAGATTTAGTTTCCTCTCTGCTAACATATGACTTTGTTAAGAAGAATTTAGTGCACGGAGATTGTTCTTAGAGCGCCCCCAGACTGAGCGATCCCATCCGCTTCCCGAAAATCGATGCGCTACATGGGTCGCCACGTTTTTCCAGCGAGTGCTTTGCTGCAAGACAGCACCCCCTGCAGACTCACCTTAGGCAAGCTGCCTTTGACTTTGTGGTCAGCTGTAAACTGAATGGCTAACATGCGTTTAATTTTTGTTATTGCTAAGCATGGCCAAACTGAACGGCTGAATGTCTTTAAATATCTCCTGGTTTCCTGTTAAATGACGCGAACATCTACGCTGAACTGGATGGCTTTCTTTCTACAGAACCCAGAAAATACGTATATTTCCTCAACCTGAACACCCTCACCAACTTCACCACATCCTTCCACCCGTGTTCTCTATTTCTTTCCACAAAAAGCGAGGAGTTTAAATTCTTTTGAGATGATTCCTTATAAAATATTTGTTAACGTACACCCTTCCGTTACCCGCTCATCAAAGCTTAGAGACTTCTATAACAGTATTTCCTTGTCATCATTTTCGTTGCCCCCCCCCACCTCCTCTTTAGCTGACTTTGCCTTTTTCTTTATTCCTTTTCCTGTCCTCTCCTTCCATCTGTCCCTACTTTACCTTACTGTCACCCTCTTCATACCCAACCCTGTATTTTCACATCTCTCCCTCCCGCTCCCACGCCATTGTCTCTAAAATTAATACCCCTTCCAGCTTCCTTTCTCTGCTGCACACCGCCTACTCTGCATTAATAGGAAAGCAAAATACAATTTGTTAACATCAAGATGCAGAAAACGAGACGGCTGCAGGCTGCACGTGACTAGACTATTGTGGTTTAGACAATTTCATCTCGAAAGAAGAATGTTTTGTTGAACATTGATGTCCATCTTGAAATATAAAGTGCGCTACCCAACATTGCCTGCTAGGCCTGTTCGGGAGCAAAAGTCGTGACTTTACGAAATTCGTTTCCTAGATTACTTCAAGATCGCATAGTTTCCACGTAATTTTTCCACGGCTGAAGGCTTTTTGCTAATATATAATCGTTATTCTGTCTCCAAGCTATTCATCTTCCGCACTCCATTCGTTTTAAATGCATCGAATCTGTGTGGTTTCTTCTCTCTTTTTTTTCGTTTGCTGTTTGGCCGTTTTCTTGACTTGTTTTCGACAACACGTCTAAGACTTCGGTTTCTTATAATATTTGATGGAAGCGTTTTTGAAAACCTAGGAGACGCGAAAAATAACATCGCAATGCTGAGATCATCATCATCGTTGTTATCAAAAAACATTTCGGAAAACGCAAAAATGTTAAGAAAACGTTAACTTTTTATTGTTTCGAAAGGGTGTTGTGTTTGCGCGGGCATGCAATGGAGGTTTTATTTCATTTTCGTTTTAAAACTTTGGACAGAAGTTTTGAGGAGTCGTATAAATAATTGATGGCACCTGTCGGAAAAGTTTAAGTCATACAGTCCTGCACATGGAAACTAGAACATAGCTGCGGAAATCTCCAGCGCTCTGATCTTTTGTAAAGGCTGTCTCCTTGCTGCGACCTCTGTGCAGTCTATCGACAGATTACAGCCCCTTTTCTACGTCACTTCCTGGTGTTTGACGGTGATCGACTTTAAATTGGTTTACGCTAATTCTTCCAAGTGATCGCAAAATACAGAATCGCTCCTCTCTTCTCTTCTTCCTGTTCATCGCTTCCTTCCCGGTAAGTTTCTTCGTGATTCGCAGCAGGAAGTGTTTGACCAAATCGTCTTTTCTTTAGCCCCACCCACACCAAACCCTGTCACGACTGCTCAATTATGTCCACGCGTGTGTAGCGACCTAGGTGATTTCCTTGATTACCACTGCAGTTTTACAACCGCCTGCGTCCTTCCAGAAAGTTCTAGGCTCATAAATATCTGAACTAGAAGAAGTCATCAATAATCTGGGCCCAGAAACACCGTAACAACCAATCGGTCCTGGAGTTAATAACGGTGAACGACGAGCTGTAGTATGGGTAGGGTGCGAAGGTCAAGGCTGTCAGTTTTACGATGTTGAGGCCAACCTACAGTCTCCTTCCTTGGTCAAACGGAACACGGGAGCCGGGTGAGGGGGAGGGGAGGGAGAGGGCGCAGGGGTCTGTTACAAAAGGCTTACGATGGTTTTGTTCCAATCCATCTGTAGACCGCCTCGGTGGTCTAGTGGTTAAGGCGTCCGCTTCCGAGGCGGGAGGTCGGTGGTTCGCATCCCGGCCAAGCCTAAGACTTAAAAATTGGCAATCTAGTAGCCAGACGCCTGGCACTACAGGGAACAGAACTAGGACTGGTTGGCCCGGTGTCAGTATAATGTGACTGGGTGGGAATGAAGCCCGTGTTGCGCAGCACGTTAACTTTGTCCAAGCAACACCGTCCGGATATGCACATAGTTTGCGGCTTAGACGTTAAGCCCCAAATCCCCCCCCCCCCACATCCATCTGTACTGAAAATAAGAGCAATATATGCAAAGCAAGATACCAGGCAATGGTCTGAGTATTCAAACACCTCCAGAATATAACACCTCACCCCAACAAGCAAACGAACGAACAAACAGGCAAATAAATACACAATAAGAAAGACTAGATAGAGACCGCAGATGCACTCTCACTTCCAGAAGAAAGAAGGGCCTTAATAAAAATGAAACAAAATTAAAGATATTTTCATCCAATATGTTGTGGTTTTCTACTGTAAGGCAATCGGCTTATATTTATATGCTCATTTCCTCAATTCCGGAGAGATTCGAGAATGACAAACTTGCATGTGCAAACTTAACTCGAACGCCAGTTCAACAGCAAAAGGTCAGCAACGTTAATTGGACAGCATTTTTCGATTCTGGTTCCCACCATCTTTCGTATGACAGCTCTTTCTACAGCATCGGTACCAAAATAGTCACTGTCCTTATTTCTCTCGTCAGTCATTACTGATGTTCTCTCAGAGCTGCCAGGCTGGGCTGCCGCACACCTGTCTTCAAGTTGCTGCGCAGCATCTTTGAACAACCGCTCAGCAAATTTTCATATATATTGCAAACTTTCACAAAATCAGCATCAGAAAATACGTTATTATATGACATTTTCTTGATGTTGCATTTCGGTGTTTTGGTTTGTCAGTGGTTTGGTGGCAAGTATACATGCATAATGTAAACGGATTGTTTGTGCACAGCAACTGATTTACACTGCTCATGTTATTACCATATCCGCTCAGCAGGCCCCTCCCCTCTCCCCGCAAAAAAGCAAATATTGGTCATAAATTAAGTTTCCTTCTCTGCTGCAAAATGGTTTATGCGTAAGTTTGGTAGAAACGCTGACAGCTGGCACAAGAATATCCAAAGGTATCAAGCCACGCATCTTACTGCGGCATTTGTTGTGATTGACGTACACGCTGACGTCATGTACTTTCTTAATTCTGCTTGGTCGAGAGGATTGGATAAAATTCAAAGAAAAATCGATATAAATATATATTTGCGTGAGAGTCCACTCTGCCATCGACTTTGTGTTCCAGCATAGACCTACGTAGGGCTTTGCGAATTGCAAAAACCATGCAATTTCGCGGAGTTACAGCCGTCTTGAGGTCTCCCTCGAGGAATGAAGTGCTGGTAAAGGAGAAGAGGGGAGAATATGTGGTTAGATAACGATCTATTACTTACTCCCTGGGGAAGGAATGTATCGCATTTTCGGGTATTGAAAGCGAAATAAGAATCTCTGAAGTCTAGCTGCAGGAAGTCAGTCTAGTCTATGACACGCGCATACACGTTCGCGCCCACACACGGCATACAGAACCACAAGCACGCACGCACCACACACGCGCTTGCCTGAACTTACGTACGTACATAGATACACATACGTAGCGCGCTGGATCTAACAACTGTAAGTGTGTGCTGAATTGTTTTTGTCTGTGCATCTTTGCTCGGAATTCCATCACTTTCTCACAAAATCCGCCCGCGTTTGAGGCGATAATCATGGGGAATATATTTTAAAAAAACCACTCTCCGGGAGACGGTAGAGTCCCTTAATGTCTGCCTCCGCCGCCCATATCTACTGCCGTTTGCTATTTGAAGGTTCCTGAACACACTGGCTTATCTATCTCCGTTCTCTCCTGCTGTTCTTTTGCCAGCTAGCGCGGTTAAACGCCTTTTGCCATTAGTTTACGGCTCATTTAGTACGCAGGGGTGGGGATGCGGAGGATGTGAGCAGTGCGCGCAGGGTGTGGAAGGGGGCTAGTAGGTGGGAGGGTTGTCTTTGAAGTGAGTTTTCACACGGAATATAAGATATCACATGACGGCAAAACAAATATTTGGGAAGCAAGTTACAGGAACTCCTAACGAATTGTGCAGCCAATATCGCAAGCTGACTGCGCGCTTTGTATTACAGGAAAAAGACTCCTGTTGGTTACCAGCAGCCCAGTTTTTTTCTTTCTTTCCTTTTTCAGCCCTTCCTGAAGAGTTCTTGTCTCGGCTTAACGAGTCTTTGTCGCCAGCCGGAGAGCGTACTCACAAAGCGACGAGAAAACATCAGCGTCTTGAGCAAAGCGTCACTAGTGCGTTCTCCCAGCGTGACGCGGGTCGTTAACGACACCAGACTTGCGTCAGTCCTTTCATGCCGTGCGTCACTTCAGTGCCCGTAAAGACGCTGCAAGTGCGCGCCTGCTGCTGCAGTTCTCATGCCTTGAAAGCGTGGCTTGCAGAACCCAGCACTGGTTTGCTAGTATTTCGAAACACTTAAGGTGGCTTCACAAGAACTATGAAGTGTTCATTTTAAAAAAATTTATTTGCAGCAACTCATTTTCACGTCGACAACATAGTGTTTTATAAAATAAAAAACCACTTAATTATCAGAAGTTGCATGTCAGCATCGAGATAAATATGAGTTTGCATTCATCGTTTGCTAGTACAAGGAATTCGGACGTGCTTAAAAAAACTTTGACTTTATTCTCAAATGTCCACTGATTTCTCAAAATTAAATCGATTGTAATATATTGTTACCTATTTTGATGTGATTGCTCAAATCCACCTAACAAGTTATATATATATATAGTGCGTGTGTGCGTGCGTGCGTGCGTGCAGGCGGGCTGGCGCGGGAATCTAGGCCTATATTTTGTGTATCCGGTCGCGACTGAACACAGCAGCACATGTGATATCTATGGTGACCACTCGCCTAAGCTAACAGTTTTTGTGTGAAGAGACGCTTGAGACACTGCATACAAATTGTCACCAGCAGTAATGAAAGTGACAGGTGGGTAAAGTATTGCCCAGTCACTGCAGCCGGACATCCATCTCTCTTTCCCTCCCCTTCCCCCCTAGCTCTCCCGGCTTTATCTCCCTCCCCTCATCTCTTTCTCTAACGAACATTTAAATATCAATTTGGGAACTCCACCCACCCACCCCCCTTCCTGCGTTTCGCATCAAGAGATAAATCGGTAAAAGGTCAAGATGGCAATACTAATCTTTGCAAATGAAATCTACCTCACAATGCAGGGGCCTTTGCATTGACTGAATCTTTATCTATATCTGCTACGTGCATGAGCATTCGCGTGAGTACGTGTTTGTCGATGTGAAAGGGTGGGATCTTAAGGAGGGAAGGGAGTTGCACGCTTACAATTTACCACATAATGCTCATCTACAGACATCGTGCATCTCATTTCCTCTGCGTGTGCACACTAGCGCGCTTGCGCGTGTGGCTGTAAGTACGTGTTTGCTAACACCACGACATCCGCTTGTAGAACTGAAGTGGCGGGATGGTCTTGGACCATAACAGCGCAGATCATTGCAAGCAAACAGTCGGGATGCGTTTGTCAGCCTGTCTATCCTGCAGTATAATGTCTGCCTTTCTACGCAAGTGTCTGCGTGTCTGTCTGACCTTCTCGTGCCCTGTCTTTCTTGCCTTGCCTCTCTTCTGGTCGTTTCCTCTCCGCCTCTCCCTCCCCCTCCTGCCACCTCCTACTTAATCTCCCATCTTCTGCCTTGTTCCTCCTTCTGTCTGAGTCACACAGAGACGCGATTATTCGATGGGCTATCCTGTCCTCTTATTCTAGACTCATCCATCAAACGCAGCGCAAGTTTTCTGTCGTTTTCATACGCCCACCGAAAGTCTCAAGGGAGATAAGAAAAAGCCTCGACACAGGATCCTTCGAGAGTGATTTCCTCTTATTTTCATACACGCATCATTTTTTGTCATCAGCTATGGTGGTGTATTCGTCAAAAAAACTAGTACTACGATGTATTCATTTTCACACGATATCTTTTTTCTTCTTTTTTAAATGTATGTACCGGTCCCTTTGCTGGGGCATAGGGCTTCGCTGTGGAATATGTGCGACAGCCTCTAACGGGAATAAATCAGATGAACGGTGGTTGTTGACTGGCTAGTAACATGAGCTTAAGAAGAGCTCCAATAGAGCTTATGACGCCAAAAACACTGCCACCAGTAGCCATGACAATAAGGTGGATACCCTAGAAAAGAAGGGGTTTTTTCCCCTGAAAGGACTGGGAACGGAGGAAAGATCTCTTCGAAAGAGAGAGAGGTCTGGGATGGGGGGAAGAGGCAGGCACAGTCGAGACCGACTGTTAAGTCAATGCGACATTTTTAGTGATCAGGTGCAGTAACGTTAAACGAGGCTCACTCCCCGTTCCCATCCCACACCCTCCCATCAGCTTCCTGCAGCACCTACTATATACGTGATGAACACATCGACGCGAATAAGAGTTGGCGAGCAGACGTTAAGATGGGGAGATCTGTGGGACGCAGATGCTGCTACAGTAAATTGTTCTGATACCGCTTACTGAACCCTCTACGGACTAGTAATAAAATAGATTAAAACAAATTAAATCAGAAAACAGAGCATCAGCTTACATCAAACTAGAAAAAGTCACTTTTATATTTGCAAACCCAAAAATGACAGAAATTGCAGTTTAAAAAAAAACTTTCTAATTTTGATGTAAGCAAATGCCCAGTAATTTCGATTACATATGTTGTTGCACCGTCCCAAACATTTATAGGATATTAGCTCACATCAAACTAGAGAAAGTCATAACTTGAGCCTATATATTTGCATACTCAAAAAATGACATCGATCCTTTTTACAATTAAAAAAATCTCTTATTTCGGTATAAGCAAATGCCCAGTAATTTCTATTACATATTTTGTAACACTGTCAAAAACATTTATCGAACATGAGCTTACATCAAACTAGAAAAAGTCACAACTTATATATTTTTATTCTCAAAAGTGACATCGTTCCTTATTGTACAAGTTAAAAAAAAAACGCTCTAATTTGGATGTAAGCACATAACCAGTAATTTGGATTACATATGGTGTAACACTGTCCAAAACATTTCTCGAACATTGATGCTCGTTTCGCTGCTCACAGTAACAGCGCTGCAGACGTAAATTCGGAAACGACACTTGTTTATCGCATTCTTCCTTTTTTTTCCTTCATTGGTTTCTGATTCTGTAAGTTTACTAATATATGTGCCACTAATATATCTGCATTCGAAAAGTCGTTCCTCTACATATTTACATAGTTAAAAGCCATAGAAAAGAGTGTCTTCTGTTTGGTTTTAATGAGTGTGTTGTGTTATGTGGTGCTGTGTGGTGTTTTCTTTTGTGTGGTGCTGTATGGTGCTTTGTTTTGTGTGGTGCTGTCTGGTGGTTTGTTTTGTGTGGTGCTGTCTGGTGTTTTGTTTTATGTGGTGCTGTGTGGTGTTTTGTTTTGTGTGGTGCTGTGTGGTGTTTTGTTTTGTGTGGTGCTGTGTGGTGTTTTGTTTTGTGTGCTGCTGTGTGGTGTTTTGTTTTGTGTGTAGGTTCTGTTTCTTACTTCCTTTAGAATCCCAGTTCTTCGACCTTATGAGTCCAAATGCGTAAAGATCCTGTTGTGTGCTCGGACAAAGCCCTCAGTGAGAGTTAACCCCCTAAACGTCAAGAACGATTGGGGAGCTGCGTCGGTTCATTTAACAAGCAGCTCTGTGAAGCTACAGTGCGTGTTCGGCATCATCTCTCCCTGTCCATCAAAGCGGAGATAATGACCTTTTCCCTTCAGCAAGTTCAAAAGGTGACATCTGTTGCTCTTCTCATCTCCATCGCTAATGGCGGGGAAATCTTTCGGTCCAGTGGCTTCAGCAGTAAAATCCTTTTTCTGCGAATCGCAGCCGGCTCTCTTCTGGTGTACAGCATTCCAGTACATGTACCTAGAAATGGCTGCAACCACGTCATGAGCTCTGAGGACAGATTTTTTCACCTTGCGTTTAATCGATACGAGTTAGTATCTGGGGCTTAAAATACCTACTTTAAGGCGTTTCTTACCTGGACGCACATTCTCATCTGCTTAAGAAGAAACTCCGAGATCGATACCACCACGAGCTAAATTATTGTGCATCTTCTTCTGTGAGGATGTAATGGACACGCTTTGTATGAGTGCACCAGAACTAACCCCCGTACATCAAGTTCAAATTTTGCTCCTTTCAGACCAGCAGTTCTGTTAAAGATGGCTGAATGTATATAACGCCACGAATTTATTCCAGGGCGGAGTCTGTGCAGTGTGCACACCAGTTAGGTACGACATCAAAAACTGTTCAAAGTCGACACGACAGTCAGAGTTTAGATCTTCAATTCTTATGATCACTTAGCCATGGAATTAGGAGTTATTCACGAAGAGCTAATGATAGCTATCGCATCGTATCGTATCGTATATCATATCATATCATATCATATCATATCATATCATATCATATCATATCATATCATATCATATCATATCATATCATATCATATCATATCATATCATATCATATCACATCACATCACATCACATCATATCATATCACATCAAGTAATTATAAACTAACAAAAGAAAACAATAGTACGATGAAAATTTACCTGAGTATCCAGGTAAATAATCACTGTGTAAATGTGAAGCAGGCATAGAGCAGTTAGAATAAGGTCCTCTGGGACTAGCGCAAAAACACTTTTTAAAAGTTATTTCTTCCCTTTCTTTCACACCCTCCCCCTCCTATCCTAGCCATATTTTTATACATTCTCATTGCCTACGGCATTCTCTTTTTCCTGTGATGACAACATTGCATGCTCTGATGAGAAAGGGTTTCCGCATATGTTTTGCATTCTGAATGTCGATTGGTCAAAGGTTCTGTTGCGCGAAAATTCTGAATTACCGTGTCTGTCATGTAAAGTACCTTTCTGACACGGGGTGAGCACCGTTCCCATTTCCTGGCGGGATTACTCTCTCCGCATGGAGGAAAAACACTCGAAGTCGGCGAGCGAAAAACGATTGCACTCGATTCAATCATTTGGCAGCGTGCGCATGGAGTTCTTTCCCCTGGCACGCGCGTGCGTGCGTTGTTTCCTGGTGCCGGGTAAACAAAATTGCTGACAATGTCACTCTCGCTGTCGCAGTTATTTTCATGGCCTCAGTCGGTCTGTCAGAGGCGTTTTGCCAGCGCTTGTGTCTGATGAGAGCAGTCCTTTGATGAAAGCTTTTTCTGCGCTTTTATCTCCCGCTTGCCAATGTGAGAATGTGAGACTATATTTGGCTAAACTTCTAAACAGGTGAGAGCTAACAACCTGGTTCACTAACGTAACCTTTGCTGTGACTCAATATTCTTCGTGCCTCACGTGTTCGTCTGTCTGCCGAACTGTTTGCCTGTACGTCTTGGTTCGTTTCCTTGTCGTTATGATTGCTTCTCACTCGCTCGCCCACTCGCTCACTCGCTCACTCGCTCACTCGCTCACTCGCTCACTCGCTCACTCGCTCACTCGCTCACTCACACTCATGCTACAAAGAACGTTACGTGTAACTAGTTGAAGGATAGCCTACAGACTGCATACCATAAATACAGACAGCAACCAAGACCACGCAGTTTCACTACCATTATGGTCTTTCCAGCAGCTCTGGCCCTTCTAAATGTTACTTTGAACAGGTACAGTCGTAACACAGCTTAATGCAAGCTTGTCGGCGAAATAAAGGATCTGGGTTCAGATCCCGTGTTGGAGACAAGCATTTTCTGTGCATATGTACTTCTGTCAAATTAGTAATCTGGAAAGTCCGGTTTCCTCTCTCTTCTTACTCCCTCAACAATCCTTCTTTATTACGTTCTCCTTTCCTTTCCTTCGTCATAAGGCCTTCTTGGCATGTTGTTCAACAATCAAAGAAATAATCTAAAAATCATCATGTAAACACTAACGTCCTAACACAGACAGACGGAATCTTTCTACACGTTATATAACCAGAAACAATTGTGAAATAGCGATCAAAAACAAAGATTAATGGGAAATAATCCCCCTCCAAACAATCAAAATATAATGACAGCGAACTCTATAAAAGTAAATAAAAATAAAACCCCGCAGGTAAAAAGAAATAACACAAAACTAGTGACGTCTACCCTGACTAACCCATCACAATGGCCAGATCCCCACATATTAAGTGGTGCGAATTGAAAGGGAATGACTTAAAACCCCAGCCCCGAAATGAGTAATTGTTAATTTTAAACTATCAATTTTAATCTGTCAATTTTTAAACCGTCAATTTAAATTTGTGGCCCTGCAGAACAAAATGCAAAATCCTAACAGAATAAAACAAATTTATCAAACTAAAAATCTTACCATGTGCCTTTATTTAAGCTACATTATTTATGGGTCAACTCAGAGAATCTGAACTCAGAAAATTCTCATCTACGCAATAGTTTTCCACTTACATTGTAAGCTGAGCGTTTTATACATTTGAGTATCTATACATGATCGTCAAGGTTTGGGGTCTGGTGGGTCAAACCCATAAACTCTAGGTGTAACCCATCGACCGCCATCTTGTTTATGCTAGTTCGTTTATCCCCTTGTTCGAGCCGCCAACGGCTCTGTTAGGTAATCGCCAGCCCCCATGGGCGCAGTAGTTATGTGCCCTAAGGGCCATGTTCACACTTCCAGCCCCGCCTCGCAGGGAGGTGTGTAGCTTTAGGGCGAGAGGGCCAGGAGACGTGGCTACTGCTGTCTTTGTCCTGGTTGGTTGATGTCTGTATCACTATGACCACTTGTGTGTGAATGCAACAATGTATGTGTGAAATTTTAGAATAAAAGGACAGGTTTTAGAATGTCAAGTTATCTTCTGCTGATACGTTTTGCGGCGGAATTCCTGGTGCAGTGTCTGGTGTGAAGTCAGCTGAAGGCCAAGGGTCATGTTCTACAGGACTTGTTCTGGCCCCACGTGTCCGGAGCAAGTCAGCTGCTGTCGCGCAAGAGTTGTTTCCTTTGGAGGTGTGAGATCGTCCGGGACCGGTGTAGACTCTTGCCACGTGTTTCCTCTGCTATGGAGACGCTGGCCGGGTGAAGAACGAACACCAGAAAGTAAAGCAGGAAGTCAAGGGACAGAAGGAAGACAACCTTCTAAGGCAGAAGCAGAGATACGGATATTGAGTGGATTCATGTAAGTGAACTCCAGTGGAGCGAGTTCATAGGTCGAAGGTCGACCTAGAAGGGTTCCACAATGCGATGACTGTGTGACGTCAGGGACAGTGCTTTCAGTAAGCTTGTGTCCAGTGGCAAAGGACACAGAGGAGAGCTCGCAACAAGAAATCTGGGGTTACCAAGGAGATGCCGAGAGGAACTTATGACACGTCAGCGTTCGGGACTGCAGTGAGGGGTGCCCCATTCGCACACTGTTGTGCGAACTGTGCAAACAACCAGGTGACGAGTGTTGTGTGTTTTACGCGTGGTCATAGTGCGTGTGCAGTAAAATCAGGTACGTGTGTCTTTATCTTGTGTTTAGAAGGGGCGGGTGAACCAAAAAGAAAGCCAGGAGTCATCCCTCTTATGAGCCTAGATATTTCGTTATGTAAATACTCGCTAGCTGTAAATAATAATATTCTCTTTTTCTTCCACTGTATTGCTGAGTCTGTGATTATTTGTTTTATGGGGAGATTGTAGGTGGATGGGGGCTGGAAAAATTGAGATAATTATTTTAAAAAGAACATAAGTAATACAGTGATAACGTTTTTTTCCACCTATGCATATATTGTTCTCTTAACTGCAGTCCTGTGGAGCGAGCACAAGAACGACACGTTAGGAGTAAAGTAAGCCCCCGTGTGACGACGATGATCTTTAACCTTGCTAAGGGCTGATGTTGGTTCACTTGAAAAGTAGATCGGTCTTTTCACGAACTCATTCTGGTTATAACGGTGATTGGAAACCACCACAATGCTAACAAATTTGAAGGTATTAAACCTTTTTGTTTTAACAGGTTTTTTATTAGAAGTGTTTATCATAAAAAAAACTGAAGTCAGTTGTGAAATACATTTTACACACACCGTTCTAATTTGCAATTCAGGGGAGATCGCATATCCGAAAACATCAATCTCTAACGCAATACAAGGGAGATCATAAATTCTCGTTCCCTGCAAAATATTTATAATGTCCGTGGCACAAGCTGAAAGGAAAATGCAATATTTAATTACTGTTTTCATGGAGTGCACACTCTCTAAATAAACTAGAGATGCCTCTCTATGACGTAATGACAAGCGCCATCAGACTTTGTGGCAAGCTGCTTGACATTTGTTTCTAAGAAAACGTGAAGGCGTTTGTCTTAAAATTGCGGCCACCGGAAATAAATGGGGGTCAGATCTTCTCAGAACCCCTTGAATGAGCAGACAACTCGTTCTTCTTCAAGACATGGAATATTAAGGGCAGCTCGCTCCTGCTGTTTACAACCGACTTGCGGTGCTGTGTGTCTGGGTGTCATTTTTTCTCGGAGGCGCCCCATTCAATTTATCCCGGAAACCACTAGTAATAACGAGACGAGAATGGTCAAACGGTGCCAGTAGCCATTCCTTCTTTACAAGTACATGCGCATCTCTTCACGTGTCAGACTGAAAAACAGTCCCTTGTTGATCCGCTAAGGCCAGACGGCCGTGACTAGAAGGCTGGGATGATTGGCTGGCGAACACTGGCAGGGTCTGGGTTTTCTGCAATGCTGATAGAGGGCGCTTCTCTGCTGGGAGTTCATTTGCTGAAGATGAGAAGGTGATGATTAAAAGCTGTTCAAGCCCCCCACCCACCCAGCCCTCACCGGGAAGACTTAGGCGGGATGGGAGAGGGGCTTAGATGTCATCGTACTGTCTCGGTCATTGCCACTGCTGTCGTTGTCGTCGTCAGTCATCATCGAAACCCTAGTGAACAAGCATCGAATGTATCTGTTTATATGTCTTACCCGCATGGGTTGAGACTGCGTGCGTGCGTGCGTGCGTGCGTGCGTGGGTGCCTGTGCCAGCGGACTGTAGTTATGTGTGACAGAAAGGCCTGGACTCCTTCCTACTCCGTTCTCAAAAGTCACATAACTGTACTTGTCTGTAGTCTGTATATCATGTGGGCTTGCTGGACAACCAGATTATCCCAGCTTTCTGTAGATTTTTTTTCTTCAAAACAAAGTTCCTATCTTTACCTGCTCAGTCATCAGACGGTGCCAGAAGTGAGGCCTATTTGATTTCCGACCTTTCACCTACTTTCTTGAGAAACGACGTTCACCCAACTTCTTGAGAAACGACTAAAGCAAAGGTCCAGAAATTTCGTGAAGTACTGTGATGACTTTTCTGACTATATGGGCGATGAAGCAAATAACTGATGACTTCAGCTACTGCACGGATAAGGATCAGACTAATAGACGTTCGCCTTCGTGAGCAGGCGCAATTAAAGTTTGAAGACAGTGATTGCGGCCCCTTCTTGATTACCTTCTTATTCGTCTGACATGGTAGCTTCCCTTGATGGTCATTTTTGAGATGTAAGTGGACCCGGGGTCCTAACGGCGAACTACTAACAAACAGACCCATTTAAACATTTTAACATTATGCCCCATTGCTTACTGCAGAAAACAACGCAGCAAATGAATTAGAAAATCGTTTGAGGTCACCGGACGCATTAGAAAACCCAGTTTCTGGAAATTCATGACATCTATTATTTTTTTTTTTTTTTGCAGGAATTGGTCGAAATAGTTTTTCGAGGACTTCTCTTAAGAGGAATAGTGAGTTACTGTTGATGATCAGGGTGTCCCTGGGTCTTCGTTATCGTTTGTGGACGCTCTCCTTCAAAATGATTTCTCTAGACGTTAAAAGTAAGAAAGCTAGTATTTTCAAGGGATAACTAAACCTCTGTAAAGTGAAGTGCATTTGCCAACAGCCTGAGACTGGAGTTTACTTACTAAGCTGTATTTTCGTTAAAAAATTTTTAAAATGTAGGCCTTCATTAAATTATCTAATTCAGTCAGTCTATTTAACCAACAAAACACAATGTAATATAATACGCAGTGCAAACGTTGCGTGTATGTGTTTGGGAAAGTCTTCAAAAAACAGGAAGAAAATCAAATATTTGCGCAGTTTTTCAGATTAAATGAATAACACTAGATAACAACAGTAATCTCCCTTCTGCACTAAGTTCGTGCGAAATTCGTCAGGCAAGTAATTGAGGTTATTTGACCATGAAGGGGTTAAGCTGCAAATGGCACGGATAGTCTCCTTACTTACACACGAGATCAGCACGTGGGACGCGCTTTTCCGAAATCCTTTGGGATGGGGTGTATTCGAAGACGGCTTCCAGTCCAACGCGACGTCTGGAGAGGATGGAGGTTAAGTTGTATGTTTTCCACGGTCTGGACAAACACGTAGGGTCACGCCGGAAGGGGCCGGAACTCCCTTTGGTAATGCGTCTAAGTGCCCTTGCCAGTCTTGTCTGTGCCTGTCTTCGTGTCTGGAGCACGGGCTGGCAGCAAGCAGGTATGAAGTGTGGCAAGAAAATTGTTTGATCTTGTCCGCCTGGAGATTTGGCTACGTGGTACTTCTCGTCCGGCCACGCGAGGAGTGCTTCCGGTTAGTAAATGTCACACGTAGGCTTCGTGGATTTCGGAGCCACACTGATAGCAGAACCCTATATTAAAGTTATGTCTATGTCGTAGTTTTTTTTTTCAGAAAACTAGACTCACAGATCTATTCAGATTCAAAAGACGTTCAGTGTATTCTTCAGAAGTTTTAATTAACAATTACTTTGCCATCTGATAGTTAATGTTGAAATGTGGCTGCACGAATCCCTAAATAATTGATTTTACTAAAGAAAGAAGCAAACTTTTGAAGCTCTACGAGATGTCTATAAGACAGGATTGTGGCTCAGATTCCAAAGACGTTTAGAAGTTTAAAATCAAAAATTTTTCTACCAACCGATGGTTAGTGTCGAAATGTGGCTGTACGGATCACTAAATAATAGATTTGACTAAAGGAAGACTAAACTTTGGAAACCCTACGAGATATACGACGAGTTACTTAGAATTAAGCAGCAGATAATGTTTGAAGATCTGATATCATACGATAGAAAAATAAGACAAGTGAAATATGAGAACTAAAGATTTGCACGACATACGAGAGAAAAGGTCGCATTTCTATCCAGAGGAACTGAAATAGCAGTGCAATAAACTGCAGGACACTTATCCCTTTTCATTTTCTGGCAGCACTTCCGGATGCTAATTTGTCTCGACGGCACCTTTGGAACATGAGCCTGCTGAACAGATAGGTCAGCACCGAAACCTTCCAAACTGGACGTGTGCGTGCTATTATGGCCTCTCTGAGCTTCCGACAAGACTGCGAAACAACGGTCAGCTCTCTGGGCTGTCCAAAGCCTGGTCGCATCCCAAGTGTTTTCATTAACAGGGCCAGATACTGTCATCCCTGGCCTCTGGACCCCGGAGTGCTTGATCCAATCACGTTGTCTCTTGTCCAGCCCAGAAGCAGCATCAAGAGAGACAACTCCTGTCATGAGGATAACCGGTCTCTGCTCTTTGGTAGTGACTAGCTAAGATCCAATGCTTCCTGGAGGGATTACCGACAAGGAGCTTAATCCTATCTAGAATTAGTGCCAGGACGTGTGCTAATATCTGTGGAAGACGTTTGTCTCGGACCGTGTACTAACTATTCTATGCGACAGTAGAATTTTTGGAAAGATGCAGGAAACTCCCCCGCCCCAAGTTGTCCAATTGCTTTCACTGGCACACAGCAAATCTACTTCAATATAATGTTATCTTAAGGAACTATCTGACCGACTCCACCATTCTGAAGATTTTGCTCAACCTTGTTTGTTAGTTTGTACTTTGTGTGCGCGCGTAGCTACAAGCGCACCGCTCATGCATTTGTACTTATGAAAATGCAAACCCAGAAAAACCTGATGCAATCACTACTATAGATGTGCAGATCACAGACAGACAGACAGACAGACAGACAGACAGACAGACAGACAGACAGACAGACAGACAGACAGACAGACAGACAGACAGACAGACAAGTAGAGAGGAAGGAGCGTTTGAAAAGCGTAAAAAGATCAGTGGCTTTTTTCCCCTTACCCTCGGATAGACAAGAAGGAAATCGAATAGAAACTTTGTGAGCTAAACTGTAAGCAGATCTGACTGCTCACTGGAGAAGAAAGAACCTGACCTGGCACATGAATTCGGTTTGAAGAACATGGCATCGTCAGAGGGCCCCTCCGATATGGGTGAAATGTCACTTGCAGTATTCTTTGATCATGCTTGCCGGCACTGGTCTGCGAGCCAGTTTCAGTTAATGTCACTTCCGGAATGCTATGACCTGACTGGTGTGTAGGGGTGAGTGAGCGAGCGAGTGTGGAAGATCGTCTATAGTATAATTTTTTTACAGAATGGATATAACCAGGAATCTGTAGGTTCCCAGACAGATTTTGTTTAATGTGAAGGAACACCAGATACATGTTAATGACACATCCACAGCGCCTCAGACACGGCTAAAGACATCCAAAGAACCTCAACAACATTCACAAAGCCCTAAAAACAACGGCTAACAGTTATCTACCGTAGGTTCATTCGTTTGCGTGATGCCAAAAAGCAAAGAGAAAAAAGGAAGAAAGCAGAAAGAAGAAGAGGAACGGAGGACGCAAAGGAATGCACAGCGCTCACGCTTACACTTAAATTTAACCCAGATGAATGGTTTTGTTGCCCGTTTTGGATTCTACGAAGGACAAAACTCTTGTGCAAGCTGGTAACGTCAGCAGGCAGGTTACGAAGTCTGGCAGTATTTGCCTAAAGTGTTGGAGACCTGGATAGTTCTGCAGGTAAAACTGCGGGCTAGCGTGTGGATGTTGCCGGTTTGAATCCAGGAGTAGTCAAGGATTATTTCCTGGAATTAAACAATGTGCAGACTCCATTGGACCATCCCCCGACGCCTGTCCTCATCGACCATCTTACTGCAGCCATCAGTCTGGCGTTTCTTTCACTGCATAGCTTAGTAATAGGACCACATTCCCCTCCCCCCACCCACACACACACACGCACACATGCGAAATCACGCGAGGTGGAAACATTGTCCCTCTAAAATTACCTGCCTACCGCCTAAAGTGTTAGAGAAATGGCTACATCAAATAGCTGGTATAGGCAAAGAAGTAGCTAAGTCACTCAAAGTAAGGAGAGATCCTTGAAGGGCATTTAAGAAATTTGCAAGCATCTGATAGGAGAGGTTGGCGTTTTACAGCCTATGGGACAAGCCTGTGAGTGTTTGTCAAGCAGCACGTAACAATGCTTCCGTTCCAAGCTACTGCTGCACGGAAGTCTACCCCATCACCTTCTCAGCGGAGAAACACTTCAGCTAGTTACATGTTACGACAGCTAAAGATACTGTGTGATGAGCACACTCACCTGTGGTCAATAGCGGAACAGAACTACGTGCATAAACTTCGCTGCTGTCCGAGCGCTTTTCTGCTCGAAAGCGCATGCAAATTTCCCTCTGACCCCACGACACTGCGCCAAAAGTTGGTGGAGTTTCAATAGGAATGCTTCATAAAACTTAGTTCCTTGAAAGCTTAGACAGTCTGTGAAGAAAGACAGATAAAGAGGCTTCCAGACATAAAAAGGCAGTCGGGCAAAAATTGACCTAGTCTTCTTTTTTGATCTTGCTTGTTCCCGTAGTGACTCACTTTTCCCCAGTTTTCCTCCTTCCCTCTCTCCTTTTGTTTCTTTCTTGTAACTCCTCGGTATATAAGCCTTTTCCTCTGGTGTGTGCCAGTTTTCATGCACGTCTTCCATCATAAATATGACAACGCGTCAGATGCCTCAGTCAGCTAGGAGTAGGATTACCGTGGATGGATTTTGTCGCACCCCCCTGCTAACGTCATCGGTGAATGCTTTACAACCCAACTTTCCTAGTTATGCAGACTCGCATATCGCGCAGACTGGCATCGGCTGACGCTGAGATAATGTGAGGAAAGCCGACACGATAGAGGCAAGAGGGGGGCAAGACGAGGGATTAAGGCGTTTCTCTTCAAATCTGGACCAATGACGTCACTGCACACTTGCTGGGAGTCTTAGATTTCCCTTGCCACAGACTCTGCGTCAGGACTGAGGTGACGTCATAATCTTTATAATTGGTTGCAGACGAACCAAGAAGAACCTTTCATGAATGGCGGCTGAGATCGGGTCTTGGATTCTGTCGTGCGCGGTGTTTGAGATGACCTGTGACACCCTGTCTGGGTCACTAAATATGATAGATCGTCACGTTTGCCTGTGTGCGGTGGCCTGAGAAGGCGCTGTTCTTTCGCTAGATTTCTCGCCGCGTCTGCAAAACCCTCTGAAATGCACAATCTTGATTTATGTCTTTGGTCTGTGCAGAATCGACTGTGGCGGAGTGTAGAATATGCAGCTTGGGTTTCATTTTTACGCTAGCTGTATGGGAAAGCGCGCAGGGTTAGAGATTTTGAGCGTTTTTGAATGACGGGGAGCAAAACTGTTCTGTAAAACTACTTTTACGAAATCCTTCCCCTCGACTCTGTTCATCCTCATTCTCTTGCACCCTTCTCTCTCTCTCTCTCTGCAGCATGAATGAAAGTTTCATTTTATATTTTAGTGTACGAAATACAGTGACCTAAGAGACAAGTGTATCCCAGGCATGTACATGTGTAAACCCAGCTTTCTTTAGGTTTTCGTTCTTCTCTTGTAATTGTAGCGCTTGTAAACTGGCGACTTGTCGAAACTGCGTAGACGAAGATGGAGGCAGTTTTGGTTTTCATTCTGTATTCTAGTATTGAGAGAAGATGAGAGTTCCCTCCTCACCCACCAAAGTCTTTTTCAGAAACCTCAAACCAGAGACGTTTCTATACAATGTTTATAATGGTGTAGCTAGGTGCGTGCCCACGTAATTACGTGTGTGGGTGCCTGGGTGTGCTGATTTACAATGCACACTTTTGTATTCTGGCTTCCTTGAAATGTGAGACTTTTATGGCAAAGTGTTTTTGAACTAAATATGCAAGTACGAAAACATTCTAACAGCAGGAAGTGTTGCAGACGGCCTCCAGAATCGAGAGCTTGAGTTGTCTGACTCAAAGGCTTTTCCTATATCGCCGATCCACAAGAGCGCCAGATGTGGTTCAAGACCTTAAAATTTTCTTAGGGGAATGTGTCCCACTTCGCATTTTGCCATCTTGACACACACCCACGTTCGTACAAATACTGTAGAATGTCCGTTCCTGCGGTTAAGAATGGCTTTCTCCCACGTTCTCTCACTATGGGGTGCTAATACTACTCTGCTTCACAGATTATTTAACGTTGGCTCGCAGCACCAACCACGCTCACATAATTTTAATTCGGCTGGCAATGAGATTTTGCACCGACAGCTCGATACCTGCATCAAGTTATTTATAAAGTTTTATACAAAATATAGTTATGGTTGCATTTGTCTAAAATCAAAGCTGGCAACTAATTCAATCAATCCAACGAAAGATAGCGACTACTCTAACACAACAATTTGTTTCATATACTAAAAAAAATTAGGTGAAAAGTATTTACGACATTCCACTGACAGTACATGTACCTACAACAACATGCATTAAACAAGAAAATACTACTCTACCAGTAGTATTCATACAGTTGGAAGTGTCCCGGGAATCTTCAAGTCAAAATCCGGCGACAGTCTGTCAGAATACTGGCAAATTACACTAGCAAAGTATTTACAAGCTGAAACACAGTCTTCTGTCCGTTCACAACACTACTAGCGCGATATACAGAGCTTATCGCACCCAACGAAATCCTGACACAAGTAGGAAAAGTGTACGCCTTCAGAACTTGTTTCCCTGGAGCAGCCACGAATGTCACTAGTTCAACACAGTTCTTTTGCGTCACTCAACGTTAGACTTATTCTTCTGTTACAAATAATGTCCGTTTGACGTTTCTTCTAAGCGAGCTAACATCCATCCTTTTTGCTTACGTAGCACTAAGAGGTCCTTGGCTATGGTTAACCGCTAGTTCAACAGCAGCTTACTTGGCATTAAGCTGACGAGATTTTTTTCACTTCTTTCACAACTGAGACTAGCAGTCTCTTTCCTGCAGTCACAAATGCGATGTTTACTAGCGGTCCCCTAGTGCTGATCTATTGTGGACGTCCACAGCTATCTGAGTCAGCTGCACGCCGGTCTCTCACAGTCGCTCTGGCTGTTCGCCCGAACTACACTACAGGTCGCTTCTCCAGGGTGTCAAACCAGCTGTCCACTCACTCGGCACGTTTTACCGATCTTCCGTTTACCAGTAATTCGGATACCTTCAGGCAGTCCAGTCAGTGTCGGCCTAGCTCTCTTTTTAGTGTCGGGCCTATACACCTTCATTACGCACTGGTCCGTGACTAATGTAGCTATCTCACAGGACCGATTGGACCACGTTGAGCAACTGCTTCAAACTGTTTCAACCTATCAGATTAAATCCATATGAACGAACTATCGTTTACATAAATGAAGCAGTTATTTATCCGGCCGGGATCAAACCGGCAGAAGTTGCGAACTGGTAGGGAAAATTTATGGTTGGAAAACATTTCTCCTGCCGACCTCTCGCTACTGCTTTTGCCGACTTAGTCACAGGGTGTGCGGCTGCCCTAATACCTGACAGCATGAATGCGGCTGTAATTGTTCTACTTTAATCAGTGACAACTTCTTATCTATTCTGAGCCAGGAACGCACCCTGCACTAAAACTTCTGTATCTTAAATAAAGGAATGACACATTTAACAACAATCGCAGATCCTACCTTTTCTGAGTAGAGACAACAGTCATTGTTTGTCAAAGACTGAAAGGTTTGAAAACAACATGGCCGCATAAAATTCACTGACCACCAAAGTCGAAAACACCTCGAGCAAAACGGCCTGATACATCACGACTGACACCCGCGCGTGTTCGCAATGACGGGTTCCGGTTGTTGCATTTTTAGAGTACATCCGTGGAAAGTGGAGACGGTAATCAGGGGAGTGTTCTGTCACTGTATGAGGGAAACATAGTTTTAACCAGCACCAAGGGGATCGATATTGATGGAGGTACAATTCCCGAAAATGTTCTTGAAAATATTTGTCTTCCGGCGGATGAGGTCGTGCTGTGTCCATGTCTCTTTCATGTCAGCAAGGAGATCAATTTCCTGATGATGAATAAGTGAAAATCTCCAGTCATATGATCTCCAGTGAGTATTTTGAGCAGGCTGATCAACACGTAGTCAAAACGTCTGATGACGTCAGCACCATCCGCTATTACAAAGGCTGGGAAGGAAAAACGACATTCCTTCCAAAAAAAAATATATATATATATGGTGCTGTAGACAAGTAGATTTAAGTTTGTGTCGTCTATCTTTCCGAGAGAACAAAAAGTTTGATATTTTAGACAAGTGGACATAAAATCGTCTTATTTGTCTTCTTAAGCGAAGCAAATGATGAGATTCGGAAAATTTCCACTGATTACTAAAATCTTTAGCAGTTATCTGGTGTCTGAAGCAAACAGTAGCCTTCTTCATTTCGTTCCTGGATCGAGTTGGTTTTCCTCTTGAGTAGCTTACATTTGATTTATCTATTTCACTTTCCTCTTCTTAGCTTACTGCCGCCGTTATCTGTCTAACAGCTCTTTCAAAACAGTCGCTTGGACAAATACATGACGCCGACGCTGAGAATCTCGCAAATCACAAAGGTAGTAAATTAATAGTTTTAAAAAATATAGTACACAATATACTGCATTTATTTTGTTTTTCCCGATGCTGTTCGTCTTTAAGATAGTTGTTACTGTTCTGGGTATCCAGACAGGATCGAGACCAAACAACACTTTGTTTTGGAAGCGAAAGTTTGGTCAAAGAACACTACATGAATTGAGACCAAGGCTTGTTGCGGTTTGGTCCGTGTTTATTTATTTTCTACTTTCGCCTCTTCGAGTTTCCAACTTTTATCCCTCCCGTTTTCCCTTTTTTACCTCTTCATTTTTCTTTCCTTCGTCTCACTCTTTCACGTAATCTCTCACTCACTCATTGTCACCACGTTTACCATCGCACAGCACAGAAACGCACGTTCGTGAGCAAAGAGAGGAAGTGAGAAAAAAATCGGTCAAACAGATTAGTTTCCCGCAAAGCGAGCTGCGTGGGCGCTTATTTTTCTCCAAATAATTAGGTTCTCAGACCAGCAGGGAAACGGCTGGCAGGTAGTTGTAGAATGACTGCACGCGCTGTGTTCCATTGCCTTAACTGCAGTTGCGAATGAAGACCAGCGACTTGAATTTTTTATTCTTGCTGCCCGGCTTGGGACAAGCTGAAGATCTTGTGCAAATAAGTTGATCCATGTGTGCTTTCAAATGTGTCTTATTTTTTAAAGTTTCTTTATCTTCCAATGGATAGCGACAAAAGCAGCACTTACAATTTCGATCACGTTATTCCCGTTAAAAACACATCTTTCCCAAGACGAGTAAAAACTTTGATGCCAACAGACATAACTAGAGATTGTTCAGACAAAAAAAGGAAATGAGACGGTTTTTTTCTTAATAGCAGATGCTAAATTTTGTTTGACGATAACAATGTTCACGACTAGCATAGCGATGACTACAAAGACGGTGGCTCTGATGACTATGAAGACAAAACGAGAAAAAGCCCTGACTGTATAGCAGCTGAGATGACTTTCGTTCATGTTTAGTCTTAACAGTCGTCTGCCTGTTTCAGAGCATAAAGGACCTCTCATAGTCTCCTGGAAGATCCTCTCCTCCCTCCGGCCTGAAGCAGGTTGACCGCTTGGCGCAGTCTACATCAGCAGATCATAAGAAGATGAGCTCCTTCCAACGATACCTGCTGACCAGCTTGGCGGCTTGAACGCGCGTCAGATGTGACCCTGGTGAGGTCATTCATTGTCGAGGAAGAAAGAATTCTGGCAGAAGGGACGATGTCAGCTACCGAGGCGACCAACGTCTCCCTGACGACCAGCGAGGAGCCCGCGGAGCGAGACCCCACTCAGGAGGAAAAGCTGGCTGTCGTGTGCATCCTGTCCGTGCTCAGCGTCTTCGGCACGTGCGGCAACGGGCTGGTGCTGTACGTCTTCTGCAACAAAGGCAACAAGGTCACGTCCACTATCTTCATCCTGGCTTTGGCCGGCACGGATTTTATCACCTGCGTCCTCATCATCCCGCTCACCATCGTCAACGTGGCCACCGACAGCTACTTCTACTTTGACTTCGTGTGCAAGTTGTACCACTTCCTCATCACCTGCAACGTGCCCTTGGCTGCCTTCATCATGGTGGCCATCGCTGTCGACCGCTACTTTAGCATCTGCCACCCCTTCCTACACGCGGTGACCCCGTGCCGGGCGCGAGTCACCATTTTCTTGCTGTGCGTGCTCGCGTTTGTGTTGGGGACCATCACGGCTATGTGGTTCAGCGTCTACAACTACCGAACATCCAACATCACGCACGTGGATCTCAATTCCAGCGTCTCACCTCCGATGTTTCCAGAACTGCAAGCAGGTGTACCTCCGGGGCTTCCCTTAAACGAGAGCGCAACGGAGACAAGCCACTGGTGGATCTCCACCCCCGTTCAATCGAAGGATTTGAGCCAGGAGCTAGTGTTCAACGGAACATGCAACACAGTATACATCTTGCTGACCCAGGACTTCCTTTTCAGCTACCAGAAAGTCTACGCCTCCTTCTATCTCCTCTCCCTCATCGCCGTCTGCATCATCTACGCCCTCATCTACCGCTCCGTCGTGCAGCGCCGCGAGTGGCGCCGGCGGCAGCGCTCGGGCAAACCCTCGAGGTCTGCCCCGACCCTGACCACCGAGGTGGAGGACATCGAGCTGCGCTCCAAGAACGGCGCCGTCAACGGTGGGGGCGGAGGGGTGAACGAGACGCAGTCCCTCAACAGCTCGGAGAAAAAAGCCAGCAAGGAGCGCAGGGACTTCAACTTCCTGGCCAACATCCGCACCGCGGCCATGTTGTTCGTAGTGACATTGGTGTTCATCATCGCCTTCCTGCCCTCGTGGCTGATGGCAGTGAGGCTGGTGGATTACCAGATCATCGTCTTTTACTGCTATTTCGTCTACAACGTGGCCAACCCGGTCATCTACGCCTTCATGAACCACGCCTTTCGCAAAGAGCTGAAGAGGGTTTTACAAAGAGGAACTAACTGCTTTGTGTGTAAGCCGAGACCGTATTCGTGAGCATGGGCGAAAAGGGAGGTAGCGGAAAAAAGACGAAGTGCGCTGGCTTTAGTTTTGTTGATAAACTTCATCCTCAGTTGTCTAAACACTGAACCATGTTCTGTACAATGTCGAAACTGGTAGAAATGTATCTTAAATGATTTTTAAATAATAGGTATCATTTGAAATTATTGTTAATAAGCTGACATTTTATCGTACAATATACCTACGTGAGAGACTGAATTATTTGTTTTCTTCGTTAGGAATACGAAGGACTCGTAAATTTAAGTCGATCGCAGTAATGAGAACTCCGGTAATACAGTTTTGCAGGTCCTTCTTTCGTTTTTGCACCGCCCTGATAAAACTGAGGTTGGGCGTAAAGTCATAAAAAATGTTTTGTAATCACAACAGATGCAGTGCACTTATCACGTTCTTCCTAGTACTACACTCTTTCCTTATTCTTCCACTGTGTTGACATAAGCTTTCTCACTGTATCCTGAGGTCTTTTTTAACAATTCTTTGCTCTCGCTTACAAATAATGATGAGCTACCACCCATATCCCATCTCCTAGAAAAGAATAAGGTAGCTCTGACCAAGTCAACGCTGTAATGTTCCACCCATCTCACATAAAAAAAATTAACAAAACAACAAAACAAACCATTCTCGGGATTAGAAGGCTCGGGTTGCCATGGTAGCAGGAAGGTGCTGATCTCTTATATCAGTTCAGTGGCTTCTGCGACACTTCTTGCTGCACTACGGAACAATAGACTTGGAAAGGTTTTCAGTGTTGGCTATGTGCAAACATTACGGATGAAAAATTTCGATCTAATAAAAGAAATCCTAATCGTAAACATGTCAGCTCAAGCACACAACGTTTCCAAACCTTAAATCGCTTCAACAAAAGTCCGCGTAACAGAGCAGCCGTTTTGCACAAGTCTTTGATGTTTATTTGACAAATGCGACTGTTTCAGAGACTGAGTTTTCAATGTAATGAATTCATTTCTCTCCCTGAATGAATCGTTGGAAGACTTGTGTTAGGAGGTCCTGTGAATTTAGTGCGTAGTCGGTATGCTGTTGACAAATATGCGCACGACATATATCTTGCACAAGGAAATGAACGGTGCAGTGTTGACAGCCAAAGAAAAATTACAATCTTTTCCAAGTCATTTTCAAGGCACTATTTTACCTTGTTAAACTAAAAGAGGATCTCGCTCATACCTTTGATATGGTGATCTTATTCCAAGTTCCCATCTTCCTTGTGAGAACCGAGAACCTGTCAAGAATGCGTCCTCTTCGGTCACGCTAAGTTTATCTTTGTTTTCACCCCCTCCACCTCTCTCTCTCCGTCATTCCCTCCCTCTTCACGCTTCCATCTCATCCTTTTCTCTTGTCTTTTCCCACACCTTTTCTTCTGGCTGTGTGCTTGTCAAACTAGCTCTCAGCGCACACCCTACACACACAACCTCCACACACACATAAACACGCCTTTCATACAGTCATGCACGCGAATACTCTTGAGAGGAAATTCTCTTTCTCCCAGTTACCTGCACTACCCCCTACCCCCTACCCGACTCCCGGGAGCCGTGCGCGGGCACTTAGTGTCCGTCAAAAGATAAAATCTTCGAACACCTAAACCAGACCAGCGATGAGGGATTATGTGATGTACATCTCTGTAGCACTACCAGGGGAAATCATCCATCGGTATCTGCAAGTACGTTTGCCCTTGTTTTCCCTGGAACTACAGGTTCTGTGCTAGCCACCTATTTACGGAACTACTCTGGTATGTATCTCTTTCAAATATGAGCAGGTCACTGAGTGCTGAAATTATCGTTTTAAAACTTTTGCTGAAAGTTTTCAAACTCCATCTTCTTGAATGTTAAGGTAATACTTTTTATCAGTCTCTTTTATTGGTATCTTTCCTGCAACGAAATTCTTTCGAGTTCTCTACAACACTTTTAGATTATCATGATCACGCGCATTATGTTTCACTCTTCTTCTTTGCAAGTGTTAATATTGCTTATACAGGACTGTCACTACACGTAAAGGACTGTTTTTGTTACAAAGCTTTGGTTCTTTACGGTTTACTGAACCAATAACCATTCATCAACCATTACTGTTGATGTTCGCTGACTGGTTTTCTGACACTTTCTCATATACGTTCATCTGGAGTTGTAGTACTATCTGAACGGAATAAACAGTATATAAACCGATTTGATGTAATAGGGACACTTTCTGTGAGAAATAAAGCCTGCCGTCTGATACTAACACGAGGTCAATCATCGATAGTAACACGATATTAAATTTGTGTTTGCTCCATCGTTTTGATCATTCTTCCAGATCTTTTGTTTTTACGCCATCTTCAGATTATTGTTTTACTTTAGGTTGCATGGAGCATTGAGACGTAGCGTTTCTCTGATGAAAAGTTAAATTTTGAAAACGCATGTGAATGACACCCTGTCGACTTTTGTTGTTCTTGTTTTATCTTTTGCACACAAAGCGGATGCTATATTCGCTTTCGTCTTTCTTAAAGAATTAGAGACTATATAAACTGTCGTTCCTTCTCTAACTAGCGCTGAGAAAACAAGACGAGGCTGGTTAGTATTGTAAAGAAGAGGAACCTAGCGGTGTTCTTTTCTGGTGTAATTGAAAGAAGTAATGGTTGCTTCTTCAAAGAAGGAGAACTACAAGTACACAGAAATCTGTCAGGCCTGTAACTCATTTCTTTTGACTTAAGACGCCAGCATTCGTGGGCCAGAATTCTAATCTATATGTAAACAGTTAAATCCAGAGTTCTTTGGTGAAAATTTGCCTTCAACTTGATGAGATTGTATGGGGTTAGAGACCTTTCCGTCGTCCCATCACGAGCACTCCTTTGTTCGAAATCCTGTGCGTGGCTTTTCAAAGTGCTCCAACAATATTATGTACAGTTTGGTCTTTGAAGATTGTGTAAAGGGAGCATAAAGTCTCTATTTCAAGTCATTTGACATCAATTTATAGTGGAATGTCGTCGCGCAGTTGCTGTGGCAAAAGCCATCACCGAAATAAAAGAACTGTGAAAGTTAACTCGAGAAAGACCACATGTAGTGGAGAACAGTAATAAACTGATTGCTACTAAAACTATACCGTTGCTTTCGTTGATGAAACTATTTTCCGGTGTGTTGGGATCAGTTCGTCTGCTCTTTGCCCTGCTTCACATTCGCGAGACGTACCTCCTGAAAGATGTGTGCCTTCTGGACTATACGCTTCACCATAGAAACATTGGAGGTAACTTCGACTTTCAAAGGTTTGCTGAGGCTAAACACAGTTACCGTTGTTTTTTTTGTTTTGTTTTGTTTTTTTTTGACGAAGGGATTCCTGGATGGATTGTTTGTTTTATTGCTAATAGACAATGTTTTATTGAACGACTCTCATCTCTGGAAGTCTTGGCATTGTTATATAATGAATATCCAACTGCGTTATTGCTGATCGCTGGAGTTGGGATGGCTGTCATCAACTGCGATAAGGGTGATTATTGGATGCCGTCATTACTGACTGTATGATAATTGAATGACGTCATTCACTCTGCTGTTAAATTGTGTTCTCTTGTGCAGGTGTATGTGCGCACGCTCGTGTGTATGTATGTGTACATATGTGCATGCATTTCCCTTGGTGCTTCCACAGTGTACGCTCCATTATTTGGATTCTGTAACTGTCTGCGTCTTTCTATTATAACCGTTTTCTAAAGGCCTACGGGCTTCAGCTGACATCACATTGTTTAAGCCTCTTAGTTCACATTATCCTTCTTTGTCAGATACACAAGCGTTCATACATTTATAGAGTGACAAATCTCTCTTTCGACTGCGTGCTTATATTTTTCATGTCTTAAAGTGAAAATTAACAATGAGACTGCTCACTACTGGAATAAACAAAATTCACCCCTGGAAGAAGACAATTCTTAATGGAAGTTCATGTTCCTCTGTCTAATCTGACGCTTGCTTCTGAGAAGTCAGAAAGGAGTGCCTGTGTAGCGGCTGTTCATTATTACTCTTCGCATGTGTTCCTAGATCTCACAGCACTAAAGCCGCGCGTGCTTCTGACGTAAACTTCTCTCGTGATGACATCATGTATATGCCAAGTTAACATGGAGGACGCGATGACGGGATGTTTTGTGCACAGAACTAGTGACGTAATATCGGCCACAGCGGGTTTGTGTTCATCTTCTCTTCAGTGATGCATTTTATTGAACACTTCGATCCGTACGTCTGCAGATAATGTGTGAATGGGGATCACCCTTTTGTGAGCTTGTATCCAGGCTTGAAAGACATTTTTTCATAGCCATTCTGTACCTTGCTATTTTCTTGTTGGATTTATTAAATAATAGTTCCATTAAGCGCCCAACTGCTTATTTTCTAAAGGCGTTGTACAGTCGTGTTTAACATGCAACTAAGCCATGATGTCTTTCAGTGACAATTGTAAATATTTTGTTGGCTTTTCTTTTTTTGCCTAGGAAAGAAGAGGCTTGAGCTGAGGAGATAACTGCAATTAAATAGGCTGGTATTGGGAATTTTGAGGAATTAACGATTGTAAAGGGCGATTACCAGGATACAATTATAATTGTGAATATTCTGCTTCAGGTGCTTAAATGAAATTATATCTGTCACATAAACTAAGGCAACTATTGCGAGTGATATTAGCACATTTGAAATATGATAACCATAACATAAGCATTTCAAATCACACTGATTTGAACTCCTGGAGCGCTGGAATATCATTTTCACACATTTAAAAAATGTTCATTCAACACTTTTTGCCCAGACGAACGTGGTTTATACATTCAAGGCGGCGTTCGGCAAAGTAGTATGCACATTCGTCAGGTTAAGAAAAGCTCTTAAGATGTCCGTGAAATGCGTGAGTCTTCTAGGTATATAACTGAGATACTAAAGCATAGGCAAAACTTCTATAGAATGTGAGGCTGCACAAAAGGCATCATTATTGATTCTTCTTTGTTGGTAATTTAGAACTGCAGAACTGTTCCATTACGATAAGTAGTGAAACCCTGTCTAACTGGCCGTCTCTTTTTCGTCTGGGCTTAGCAGCTGTGTGTATGCTGCCATATCTGTGTGGATGATGCTGTCTAACGCACTTTGTACAGACGTTGTCTAATGCAGATGCTAGTTGTCTAACATTCTGCGTACACCGACGCACTTTGTCTGGGGCTCTGTATACAGACGACGGGTGTCAAGCAAATTTTTTGTACAGATGTGTTCTGTGTACAGAAGCTCGAAGTCTAACGTTCTGCATGCGTAATGTCGGCTGACATTTGGTTGACATTCTCTTTGCAAATGCTAGATGTCTAACAGTTTGTATCCAGGTTAAAGTTAACACCCTAAGTTTAGATATTAGCTGTCCGAAATTGTTTTGCTTCCACTTACATGCATAAACAAACCTTTGTCTCATAAAGAACCGAGGCACTTGCTGTAGATACAATCTCAGTTCTTAAATGGCGAGACTTGATTCAATTTAAATGAAAAATAATACGTATTTATGTTATGAGGGGGGGGGATATTAGATTCCCGCGTGTAAGCTGGCGTATTGCTAGACCCCCTTTCAGGTTCTATACCTCCCAGTTGCCCGCAACCCTTCATTTGTTACGACACAAGAGGTCCCTACTCTGAAATTGCAGTCGACATACATTCTTTATTCACTAATCACAATCACACTAATGGAAATGGCATACAATAACTAAACAAAGAAACAGTTTGCTTAAAATAAAGCGTCAACCATATATACGCACAACAAAAGAGAAAATATAACAATAGGGAGAAAACTAGGGTGATGAGGATTCTGATGGTTTCAGTCGTACAGTTACTACATTTAACATTCCACCTGTTCTCTGACACACCACATTATACCCATACCATTCACCATCCCCAGGCGGCCGAATCTTTGCTAGCCTCTCACAGAGCTGCAACAGAATAAAAAGCTTTCCTACTATCTTTTCACGATATGAATCGAGTCTAAGAATTCGGGTGGCCCGGTTAATACTTGAGTTAGGATAATGCCTACCTTTCAATCTAGTGCGATCTGACCTCGGCCTGCCTGGGCTCTCACTCATCTATGCTCTCTAAAACCATACAATCGACTAACTCTATTTTGTTTGAAGCGAGCGATTACAGCTCAGTGTTCGCTTTCTCTCGTTTCTGATTGGCCAGCTGCCTATTCCGCACGTCCGCTCGTGTGTGAACTGTTGCGTGGGCGAAGGGTACGTCACCTTCTTGTTCCCACACTTGACGTATAACAATTTACATCTGTGAAATCTGAGTATTGCACGTACGACAGGCATAAGCTACTCAATGACGTCAGTCGTCCCTTTTTTTATACCCTGGTTGTGATGGTCTCTGGGGTTCGAAGGAGTCAAACAAAGCAAATAAAAACACAATCGAACCTTTTGCAAATAAGGATTAAGTCCAATTTCTATCCAGTTATTTCTAACACAGCTTCTCAAACACTCTAGCGAAAATTATTTCCTGCGCAGCTTCTCAAACAGACTATAGCGAATATTTCCCTTCATAACTTCTCTAATGCACGATATTACAGTATATTACACTATATTACAAATAGGCTGTAACGAAAGTTTTATTAATGCAGTAATAGATTAATATTTACGAATGTTTACATTAGAGTTGTTCGAGCCCTTTGAGATCTACATCACAGTGATTCTAAAGATGTATAAGGTGGATGGCAGTAAACAATTTTGTACAAACAACAAATGTTTCAGGATAGGTGCCCCTTTTAAATGAATCGCGGGTCATCACACGCCTTCTAGACAAGAACAATGCAATTTACAGAAACAAATTCTACAATTTACGAAAGTTTACAAGAGTTTGGAATACAGGTGCTCAGGGGATACCATGGCTCATTCTGTAGCCACACGAGTAAGGCTTTTACCATCAGTTCGAAACAAGAAGCAGAAATGTCTCCAGTTGCGTGCATCGCTCTTCTCCCAAAGGATCAATTTAACCTCTCACGTCATGTGTGTGACCTAGCTGCCGAAGATAATTGCTAGCATAGGCCAGCGACACGTCAAAGACATCCCTGGGGACCATAATAGTCAGGCTGATAGTGATGGCTGGCAGGGCGAAGAAAAACCATTGTCGTTCCCAGCGGACGATCTGCGAAAGGCAACCGACTGTCTTTGATAGTTCAACGTACTCGGTTCCAAATCGTAGGAAGAGGCGATTGGTATCCTAATAATTACAGTCCCACTTTTCCGTAAGATTTTTTGAACGTCAACTCGCTGAAGACCCTTGAGTTTCCCAGAGAAGGCGGCTCTAATCGGGGAGGCGGAAATTGCAAGGGATATGTCTTGTGGCAGCAATAAATTTCAGCTTTCTGTGTGAATGGCATTCTGCCACGGCATCACTTGTAGCGCTTCGCCTTCGGGCACCTCCTCTACGGTACTTGGGCCGCAAGATGTCAGAATTCCGGACTGACATAGGTAGGATAATCGGATGAAACTCAGATTTTAACAGACTAGAGCCTAGATGCCTTGTGGGGGCGAGGGTGTGCCATCACTTTGAGTGGTGTAGCACTGAAAGCAAAACTTGCAGAAACTCCAGACACAGTTGACTAGTTTACACTAACGCTTCATCAAACCACCCCTCCTCGAGAGATATACTTTCGTTATAAAAAGCAAATTGCTTAAATCCAATACTGAACCAGCTTATAGAGGGGTTTCACTTCGTTTAGGTTCCGCTTACCGCGACCATCAAGTGTGTACTAGCCAAGACTGCACAAGACGCCATGCTGGCAGTGCAGTAGCTGTCTGTTCTGAAAGAAATCGCCGCCCTAGGCCCCTTTTACCTACATTTATAATGACTTTAATGAAGAAAGGAACTGACGTCCTTCGCAGAACAGTGTAAACACATTTGACTGGTACGTTATATCGCATTTATTGGCAGCCAGCATGACGTCTGATACTGAAGTATGTCCGGACCATAGCGCTTTACCGTAACATGGTCGTCATTCGTAAGCATGACGTGGGATTACATAACTTAGACTTTGAACATTATCTGTGTTCTACACGTTGAAGACAAACTGCTGGATTCTAAGTTAGGCTGTTGCTTGACATACTTTCGTCTTCGCTTTTGTCTTGTGATTGGCGTTGTCACGTGAAACTGGTTGAACTCGATTAAAGACTTCAAAACCGAAACAGTGTCTGAGATTTAGTGCGTGCGAGATAGCTAGCCTTGTCTTCTGTTATTGTTTGAAAACCCTGAAAGACAAGTGTGCACTGGTCTAGAAGCACAGATTTGCAGCCACCAGCACAAGTATGAGAACGATGAAGACAAGGGAAGATTTTTGCAATTTGGAAGCGCGGACAACACACTGGTGTGCACGATGTAAAAATTGAAATTTATTTTGTCTTTTTAAAGAGAAAGAAGAGAGAGAGAAAAAAGAGAAGAGAGAGAGAATAAGGCAGTGCGAGACAGACCAATTCGCTCCCTTTTTGTCACGTGTTACTGTAAGAAATGTAGAAACAGAGAACTGCGACAGAGCAGAGAAACGGTTTTGTTTCACAAGCACCTGTCTGTGGTTTACTCCCATTCCTTTAAAGACCTGTCTTGCCCTAATGAACTTTGTCGTAGTTTACCGAACCTGGTTATGTCTCCCGAAAACTGGGTCACACCTTGGTCCGTCTAGTAAAGGAATTTAGATTCCGGGTCTTGCTACGCCCCCCCCCTCCCCCCCCGGCCCCGACTAGAATACTCAGGGGTGCGGTACGGGCTTGCATTGCATTAACGTTCGTATCTCGCTTTTCCGTCATAACGGAAGTCCCCGTTCGTTCTGTGTATTTTACACGTTTATTTACGTATGGGCAGGAGAAAATGTGTGTGGTTTGTTGATAAACGTCCAGTCACAGACTATGTGCATATCCGGACGGTGTTGCTTAGACAAGTATTACGCACTGTCACACATGGGACTGCTGTCGCAACACAGGCTTCAGTCCCACCCAGTCACATTATACTGACACCGGGCCAACCAGTCCTAGTACTGTTCCCTGTAGTGCCAGGCGTCAGGCAGGGCAGCTACTAGATTGCCAATTTTTAATTCTTAAGTATGACTCGGCCGGGTTGTAAACCACCTCTCTCTCTCTCTCAAGCAGTTTGAGAGGATCGTGGCATCGAAGTCGGACAATCAGACCCGAGGACGTATACTCTAGCCTGTTTGTGTGTGATGTCAAGCATTACGTGCGTTTGATGTCAAGCATTACATTCACGTGCTTTCAAGCATTAGAAGAGTGCAATACATGAGTGGGGTTACTTCAAGGACGAGCCGCTACAAAAAAAAAAATCATGATCCGAGGGATGAGGGTGCTGTATGCGAATTAGTAGTTGTCTTTGTTAATGCGAGCAGCCGGCTAGTCGGAAATTAAATGGGGGTGTCGAATACGAGATCTGAACTTTTGACGAGATCTGAACTCATGACCCACTGTCTTCGTTGTTTTGATGAGCTGCTTTAGCCGTCGATGAACTGCTACGGATTCAAAGAGGAAACCTCGTGATTGTTGATGCGTGCAAACCCCTGGAAACAATATCTTCTGAACAGTCTATTTCAAAGGTAACAGCTATTGTGCACAATGATCTTGTGAAGCTCTGGGAATAGAAAACGGATGGAAGAGCAGGGTGGGTGGAGGAAGGGATGGAGTAGCGGTAAGGAAGGGAGGAGAGATAACGTGGAGGGACAGAAAAGAGCGCAGGCAAATTTGATAAGGGAGAAATCGAGGACAGTGACAGGCAAAGAAGGAAAGAAAAAGAAAGAGACAGATAGGGAAAGAAAGAAACCAAGAAAAAGAAGTGAAGAAACAATGAAACTAAGAGTTATGTCTTTGTCTTTATTTGTGCTACCTTCCACCACAGTGAAAGCACTTCGATCAGGCTAGGCAGTCCGCTGAATTCACTTCGTCAACCAAACACGGCGGCTTATCTCTGGCGAGCAATAAAATCCCAGCATCTTCAGTTCGTTTTTAACCCTTACCCCTCTCTGACGTGATCAAACTAACGATGCACGCCAAACAATCGAAATGTGTTTGGGCATGCGCAGGAACCAAAAACGCTTCTCTTGCATTAACTCTTTTGGCCATGACAGCTGTTATAGCATCTCACGAGCACCAGTTTCCGGGGAGGCAACTTCTGACTTGTTTATATGCAACTTGCCCTTCTTGGAAGCTTTGACACATTGTGCTGAAAGCATGCCTAATCCTTAAAGACTGAGTGTGATCAAAGTGCTGCACTGTATGAATTAGAGGAGGATGTGTTACAAAAATCTGGCCACGCGGATAGCCTGGTGGTGTCTGAGCACAGCATGTTATGTAGCCCATTACAGTCTTTTTAATCAGCTAAGCACAGACCATATTTTGTATATCTCTGATCGCTTACAAACGCATAATCCATATTCTGGTTCTTTTACTGCCGTAAAATAATGTCGCAACCTATAGGTCACTCATCTTCTGTCTTCATCTACAGGCAGACAAAAACAGGAGTGCTAGTGATTGAAAAAACAACACTGGGTTCTCTGTTCCAGCTGACAGATCGCATTCTGGAAATGTTCGGTACTTAGTATTGATAATCCACAGCCAGAGTTTTCCACGCAAGCAACTTTTCCTGCCGATTTTTGTGGAAATAAAGCCGCAAGTTTTGCTCTGATTTGTATAAATAAAAGCTGCTGTGCCAATGCAGGCGGGCTTTACCAATAAACCAGTTGTAAAGAACTCGTTCAGATTGCAAGAGGTCGTCTAATTTTGATAAAAGATTTCTCACTATCTCCCATTTTTGCGAAAAGTATGTCAAGTATCTTGCACCCACTTCTGTTGACATCTTCAGTTGGGATCTGCTGGACTATGGGTATGACTGCTTTCGTTTGACTTGTCACACCGTGTGCGGGTTGCTTTTATGCGTTCTTGTCGGACGCTTCCTAAAGATCAAAGCTGATGTCATAAAGTGAGACTGCATAAAAAAATTACCAATTTGTAAACCATATCCTCCACATTAGAGCTTTTTAATTAAAGCCCTTTGAAGTTAGCCATACAAGTCTTCTTTACATCTACCGGTAGGTATTCGAGGGAAGCAAATAGTTTTGTACCGGTGATTCGAGGCCTTGTAACAGATTCCGGCACCAAACTTCCGACTATCGATATCTCCTTAGTTTCATCGTACTTTGGTAATGACTCAACCTAATCAGAAGCTGTCAGACAGCTGAAGGAGAAACATGCCTCAATAACCTTTCAAATAAACTGAAACAAAAAGTCTAGCCATGTAGTGTTACAACAAAGAAACTTCCCGTTGGTCGCATTCATATTAAAGGACAGCGTGACTGGAATTAGACCGGATATTTTATGAATGAATGCAGCCACAGGGGTAGAAAGTAATCGAGATAACTGGGCATCGATTCAAAGCTTGGCTTCATTATTGGAAATGCAAGTGGCAAAGTCAGTACAGGTTAAATCTTTCATACTTTCGATCACAATTGAGAGCAAGCAATGCGAAACCAGTCGAAAGAGAAATAATGCTATTTGAAACGTGTTATCTGATACTACTGATTTGCAGAACTGGAAGGAATAGGGAACGTTTGTTTAATTGCTCTGGGTTTTTTTTCCCCGCTATTGTCCCCGTTTAGCTTTTCATTCGTACATAGCCTTGTAAAAAGGATACTGCGCCAGGGCTTAACGTTTATAAAACATTCCAGCAGCATGATCAGCGAATCAATCTCTGTTAACTCCTAAATCACGCCAGCGAATATCACAGACTGGTTGAATAAAAGAGCATGTTTTTATCCTTATCTCCAACCAGCAATGCTTTTCAGTATGTGAAAATTGATCCCTCGTGCTAAACTAAAATGAAGACGACGTTACTTTATTCTGTTTCTTGCGCATGACTCTCCAAGTAACCCGTTAATATATTTTTTCTTCATTTTATCAAGCGATATTGCTCTTTCCCCTTCCTCAAAACTCGATACAGCTTCCAGCCAGAGTCCGGAATGGTAATGAAGTCACGCCTGTTGGGAGAGGCAAGCCATCAGCTGGTAAGTGAGAGAAGAGTGTGCTCAGACCTACAGGACGTTCCGAGCTTGAAGCTTGGACCGTAAAAAATAGTTTTGAAAAACCGATCCTGATACGACACTACTGGGTTCGCCCATAAAAATCAAACCTGCTTTTTTCTTTCCTTTGACACTGTTCATTGTTAAGTGACATGAACAAAAGACAGCTGCCGTTAGCCCAGGCTGTTGTACAGTACCGTACCTACACGGAGGACTACAGCTTTACTGATACGGATTTAGAAAACAAGACAGCGACTGTTTGTATGTCAGTACAGGTGGTCTACAGTATTTCTGCTATTAAGATGATGACGACAATGACGACGACGACGACGACGACGACGACGATGATGATGATGATGATGATGGCTTTTGTGAAAGAGGTACTGTTTGTGATGGTGGTGTTGGATTAAAGATGATGATTATGATAATGCCAGCAATAACAATGACGATGTTGGTGATCCCGAATTGTTAGAAGATGAGTGACCTGTAGGTTGCGACATTATTTTACGGCAGTAAAAGAACCAGAATATGGATTATGCGTTTGTAAGCGATCAGAGATAAAAAAATATGGTCTGTGCTCAGCTGATTAAAAAGACTGTAATGGGCTACATAACGTGCTGTGCTCAGACACAGCAGGCTATCCACGTCGCCAGATTACTGCTTTTAAATTCGTAAATCAGAGCGAGATTATATTTCCTCATCAGGACTTCGTACGTTTGGTGTGGCGGGGGAGTGGAGAGTGGTGGATTTAATTAACGAACAGAAGAGCCGCAGCTCAGCAGCTCTGTGAAAGTCTTTAAAAGGGAGGATTTACTTTAGTGCCGTCGCACGAGGGACAACTTACCGATAGTCTATTGCCGTTTGAGGACCTAGAAAGGGCGCTGCTGATGAAATCCTCTGATAGTCACGTGACAGGTCTATAGAACCTGTTCTCGCGAGAAAGGCACCTCATGCAGGGTCCGCCAGATTCGTTCTGTGATGCCCGCGCTGGCGTGCGATGGCCCTGTGTCCAATCTCTTTGATATACGTTTTTTTATATCAGAATCTCAGACTTTGATTTCCTCCGGTATCGAGGAACCGTCATTCCATTTTTCCTTTAATACAATATGTCATCCCTTGCGACTGTTAGTGGCCAGTATTATAAGCATATAGACATGCCTACGCTCCAGTAACTCCAGTTTTTCTTCCTTAGTAGTCAGAGATGACAATACCAAATAACACAGAAGTGTTAGCAATAATAATTAAATCCTTTTGAAGTGGAAGTGTATATTTCTAAAACCTTTGGTTATATACCCACACTGTGACGTTGCTACGAACCTGTATATGTAGTGACGTTTCTGTATACGTAGTGACGTTTCTGTTTACTGCTTCACGTACTCCACCTCCACGTGTTGTTTTGTGTGGATGCCAGACGGACAGACTTCTTTCAAATTCTTCCCAAGTGCTGACACCTCACAAATGTTACATCTTTCCACATAGTCCTCGGGCTGCTACATCACGAGTGACGTGTACTCTATATTCAGTCTCCAGTTTTACGTCACGAACACCTACACATAGGTCGGCACTTGTCCTGCCAGCGTTTTATCATAAGTGCACAAGCCCATTTCACATTTTGGCCGTCCTGTAACACTTCACTAGCTCCGGATGTGGTCAATGGTGACTGCAGAGTTCTATTTAAGTACTTTTATTCCTTTTTAAGCTCACTTGTAATCTCACAGTTCTGCATCACTGGAAGCCTTCCTGGAGAAGGGGTGAAATGATAGAATAATAGATCAACAGCAGAAGATAAGCCAAGATACGCTGAAAGCATGTATCATCGGCATTCGCCAGGTTTTGTGTTCAGTAAATAGATGTTAGTTAAATATTTAGTAAATAGATGATACTAACTACATGCACCTCCTTTAGTACATTACAGTATGCTCCTTAGAGACCTAACATGCCCTAAAAGACTTTGAAAAAAAGCAGGACTTCGATGCATGGGACGGAAAAAAATTCGGGTAAAACAAACTGTTCCAGTTCCCGGAGGTATTGCTGCGTCTGGTCACTGGTTTTGTCTGTTTCACTTACTTTACCCAAAGAGAAAGACGCTCATATTGAGACCCACTTCTTGCAGTGTTTACAACAAACGTCACTTGGGATGATAAATACGTCTACACCTACTCGCCACAGACTGGAGCCAGCTTGTGATAAGGTCGTGTGTCAGAAGCTCCTGGCCTCCTGAAGTCTGAGTCCAACAGGACAGACCATCGCCTCCTCGATTAGAAGGTTACCCCACGGGTTTGTCTGCTTCGGTACTTGTGATAATCTGCATTATAGATGCGTGTATGTCTCGCGGTAAATTCTCTTCTGTTCTGCACTGTCTCGAGTAGTTCGCAGCGCTATATTTCAATACTCTACTATCTCTGAGTAAAAGTAATATCCCCTAACTGTCAGTCTGAATGTCTACGTGCAATTCGTTTTTCAAAATTTATTTTATCATTGAGACTTCCCTGCCTGCGTGCCATTCCGCTCGTTCATTTCTTTGTGTGCCTTTACGTGTACCCTATTTCTGCTGTACCCTTTACGTGTACCCTATTTCTGCTGGCGATTCGTCCGACTGCATCAGTGTCATACTATCTGAAATCTGCAACATTTCAACTTTATCCCTCTCTCTTTTCCCTTCCCTCCCTTCCTCCTTCCATCTTGACCCTGGCTTCACCCTGTTTTGCCCCTAAAGTATTTCTACATTAAAGGACATTTATTTTTTCCACTAGCAGGTAGCCAAAGGTAATGACGTCTTCAAACGGTTTTTAAAACGCTTTCTTGACCTAGAAAATCTCACCCAGTCCATGAATTCAGAGATCAGTCATAGGAAACTTCCAAAACGACTGCAAAATCCTCGCATTCGATAACAAAATAAAAACAATTCGAATGCGCCTTAGGCACTTTTAAAGCCAAGGCAAGTAAATAACTGAAATATGACGTCGGTCATCATGTCTTTAGGCAATATGAAGAGATTTACGGGACTTTTTTACAGTTTAGTTTTATTTATTTTTATTTCATTACTTTTTACCACCCTTCAAGCGAAACGAACGTCGAATTTCTAAAGAGAGTCATTGCTTATCTGTAAACAGACTTTGCAGGCAGGGTGGTATCTTCGTCAGCTCTTCGTCACCCTCAATCCCCCCACCCCCACCCCCAGGATCTTGTACGTACGTCTGTTGGTCTAACCAAGCGAATCAATACGTACGTCTATTGGTCTCACCAAGCGAATCTGTACGTACGTCTGTTGGTCTAACCAAGCGAATCAATACGTACGTCTATTGGTCTAACCAAGCGAATCTGTACGTAAGTCTGTTGGTCTAACCAAGCGAATCTGTACGTACGTCTATTGGTCTAACCAAGCGAATCTGTACGTACGTCTATTGGTCTAACCAAGCGAATCTGTACGTACGTCTATTGGTCTAACCAAGTGAATCTGTATGTACGTCTATTGGTCTAACCAAGTGAATCCGTACGTACGTCTATTGGTCTAACCAAGTGAATCTGTACTTACGTCCATTGGTCTAACCAAGCGAATCTGTACGTACGTCGGTTGGTCTGGCCACGCGAATCTGTAGTACGTCTGTTGGTCTGGCCACGCGAATCTGTTTGTACATCTGTTGGCCTGGCCACGCGAATCTGTAAGTAAACATTTTAACTTTGCGCCCGCTGGGAGCAGCTCTCGTTTGGTACCACTGCGACCGACTGTTTACAACATCGCTACACAGCTCCCTATTGGGTTGTTCTCTCCATCTTCTTGCCCAGTTGATTGAAGTAGGTTGTCTGAATAGCTGGTCGTAAACTGAACCGCCTTCTCGCAAAGGTCAAAAGTATCTTGACACCGAGGTTATAGTCATCGTTCTTGTCTGACATATAACGACATGATATAGAACTATAGCAAGCTTTTGTTTTTCAAAGGCTTATGTTTGTTATAATCTAACTGAAATAAAATGCCGCCCCATAACGTATTGTTGCAAATCAGTATGGCGAATTAAATAGATATTTGGGTATCAGCTATTAAAAATACGGCGCATAAGAACTGCCTATTCGCTACAGTCAGTAGGCTTATTTTCTTTTGAGTTTATCGTATTTTCCTTTCATGCTTAAAAGGGGGCATACTGTCAGAACAGCCCTACTGTTACATGACTGCATGGTAAAAAGCCACGAATACTCATTGAATAGAATACTGTGAAGTTTCCAGAAAAAAGCAAGATGCTCGTCTTCTAAGTCTGTAAAGCATTTCTCGGTGATATTTTGCACTATTAGCAAATTAATTTGCCTTATTGTGAACATTACTTCTAAAAAAAATTAGTAACATTCGAAGGCATAGTATGTTTCGTTAAAAAAATCTTCTATTGATTAATGTCTTAAACTCGACATAATAAGTGCCACAATGGAACCAACGTGTCAGAGACCTCAGCAGTCAGCCCCAAGTACTGTTCAATTTCCTCGGAAATCTGCGATGCTGTTCCAGTCACTATTTGATTTGCGTTCGCCTTCACGATGCAAAAGCAACGGTTTAATATACTGCTCAAAACATTTTGGCAGGCAGGTCACGGACGTGCGTACTTTGCAAGAACAGATCACTAGACCCTGCATTTCGATGAACAAATGTTTCATGCCTTTACAATGGACGCCTGTGAGCGTGGAAAGCAGTGTAGACGCGTTCGTACTCACCACAGGAAGCAGCCAAACATGTGCAACCAAGAGGCCAGATAATGTATGCAAATAAAACGCGTGCAGGTTACTAACCAAAACTGAACTGGTGAAAACTTTGCACCTGCGAGCCATGTGTAATTTGAACACAACTGAGCCACTGCTGTGGATATTTATGGATACGGTAGAAAGACGACGAGTCAGTAATGCTGATTGCATTTAGGCGGCTGCAGGAAGGCATCAGCTTTCCGGAAGTCAGTTGCCACTTGGGAATATCCCATTCAGTCATTCATTGTGACTCTGGGAGAGCGCTATAGCCAGACAGGATGTGTCAGAGGGCAGAGACACCCAGGACGCCCAGGACACCCAGGACGCCCAGGACACCCAGGACGCCCAAATTCGAGATCCAGGAAGGATGACAGGTTGTCGTCCTTTCCGCTTTACGGGACAGAACAGCCAACGCCAACACACTCGGAACAGTTACGATCAGCCAGCAATGTCAGCACCAGACGATTACAAACTGGCTACGAGAGGCTACCCTGCTCTCAAGGCGTCCCGCAGTGCGACCCGTCTTGACTCAAGTTCATCGCACTACTTAGCTGGCCTGAGCATCACCTGGTTTGTATACGTCAGCAGTGGGACAGAGTTTTTCGGGATGAGTCCCTCTTTGACAGATAGTTTCAAGATAGCAGACTCCGTCTCTACAGGAGACAGCGTGAGCGTTATAACGAGGCCACTATAAGGGAGCGTGCTGTTCGTGGAAGGTTCGCCATGGTTTGGGAGGAATGGGGATGGCCTATAGAACACCCTTCAGCGTGTGCAAGGCAGCCTTGCTGACGTGGTCTACAGCACATCGTACTGCCATCGCTATAAGCAATGAATTCAGGCGCCATTCTCCGTGACAATGCAAGCCCATATAAGGGTAGGGTCGTCACCACCTGTCTGCAACAGCAAGTGGCTGGCATGGACTGGCCAGAAAATTCATCGGACCTTAACCCGATCGAGCACCCGTGGGATGTGCTGGGCCGTCGCCTGTGGGAAGTGTTGGGCCGTCGCCTGCAGGCAAAGCACCCAATGCCAGGTGACCTTAACCAGCTGTTCCTTTTGCTTCTGCAGGAGTGGGAAGAGGTTCTGCAAGTAGCACTGTGGACATTAGCTCAGTCTATACGATATTAGTACGTTGCTTGTGTGCAAGCCAGTAGAGGGCCCACATGGAATTTGCGACACTGATTATTCCATGCTGCAAGGGTACTTCTGGATGGATCAGAATGTTGGATCAGAATGTTGGATCAGAATGTTAGGACCCAGAACACTTTTTACACTAGTTTAGCACTAACGCATCTAAAGGGTTCTAGATAAGTGTAAAATGCGTTCTCTTCTACGGTAGCAAGTGCTCTGACATTTCTTGTGTACTGTGTGGACACAGATGTAAAGTACGGCCAGCTGGGTCTGTGCGCTCTGTGCAGCTTTGACGTGAAGAATGAAGGCCGTGTTATTTTACCTTATGAGACATAATTATAAGAACACCGTAGAAATTGTACTCCCAGTCCTTTAGGAGCCAGCTGAGGTCTGCAAATTATAGAAAGGATACATAGCGGATTGTCAGCACTTGATAAAACAAATGACAAAACGCGACGGGTAAAAAGCTCTTTCCATAAATATATGCCCAGTCTGGTTGAAAGAGATGATTTCATTGTTTTTGTATTGAAAATTCTTTGGATGAACTGTAATGACGTAGAATAAAGAGTTCTTCTCTCTGTCCCCCAGGCCCCGCACCCACCCATTCGTGTCTATTCATTTGCGCAGAACTGCGAGTCTTCGCTTGGCATATGTGCGCAATTGAGTAGAAACCCTTTTGTCTCCACGTGCACACTAGCAGACAATCCATTTATTATTGCTTATCGCTGTGCATCGAACCGTCTTGCTCTTCTGTTACACTGGTCATCAGTCATTTTGCTACTGGAGTTCTGTCACCTGCACCTTAACAACTTCCACATGCTGATTCTAAATCTGAAACCCGTTTTTGTCTACCACGTCCCGTCTTTAAGTTCTGCGTATGTTTGTGTTTTTATCAGTTTCGTCGATAACGCTTCCGTGAAGCGTCGATATTTTACTGTTTCTGTATGTAACGCGTCTACGGACAGTTTACTGGACAAGACCAGCGAAAGAATGTGTCCAGCGGACTTCAAGGTTGGCGACCAAGATAAAGCGTGGCCACCTCATGTGTGCTGCACTGTCTGCTATTCCGGCTTAACACAGTGGCAGAATAGCGAACGGAATATGTTTTTCGCTGTACTCATGGTGTTATTTTTGCATGACAAAAATTGCTGGATTCACAAAGAAGAATAAGTCAAAAATCCTGATTGCCCAACAGCAATTAAAACCATTCCTCATGACTCAGAGAATACGGTTCCAATTTTTCCTTCCACATCTGCAGCAGAATGTGACGAAAGTTCAGATGAAGAATGTGCTTCTGCTGCTGTGGAGGAGTTGTATGAACCAGAAGTGGATGAACACTAGCCTTACCTGCTAAATCAAGAAGATCTTAATGATCTGGTTAGAGACTTGTCACTGTCAAAGGAGAAAGCAGAATTGTTGGGTTCAAGGCTGAAGCAATGGAATCTGTCAAGGCACGACACTAAAATAACTTTTCCATGACCGTCACACCATCCTGGTTTCCTTTTACTAAATGGAAGGAGACATTTATTTCTGTATTGATATTAATAGTCTCATGCGCGAACTGGGAACATGTTTCTGACGAATGGAGACTATTCATTGATTCAGCAAGGCAAACTTTAAGGCGGTACTTTTACACAATGGAAGCAAGAAGACATCTGTTTCTGTTCCCCATGCAGTTGGGTTGAAGGAAACGTAGGAGTCGATGGAGACACTCTTAAAACTCACGCGCTGCGCAGGTCACCATTGCAACCTTTGCCGTGATCTCAGTCCTTCTGGGTCTGCAAACGGGGTACACCAAATACATGTGCTTCTTGTGTCTTTGGAACAGTTCTGATGATGCCAACCACTGCACCCAGAAACAGTGGCCTAGCCGAGATGAATCCACACCTGGCAGATACAATGTGAACCACCTGCCGTTGGTAGATCGTGAGAAAATCTATTTTCCACCACTTCACATAAAACTGGGTCTCGTGAAAACTTTTGTCAAGGTGACGGACAGAAATGGCGATGCGTTTCAGCACCTAAGAAGTACATTTGGTTTCGAGAAAAGTGAAGCCAAAATCAAAGGTGTTTTTGTTGGACCCGAAATCCGTCAACTGATCCTTGATAATGCGTTCAAACAGAGGCTGAACCCAGCCGAATCAGCAGCATGGGAAGAATTCATGCTGGGTGTTCAGAATTTTCTTGGTAATCACAGATCACAGAATTATGCTGAGCTTGTGGAGAACACGCTGACAGCATCAGTTCATGGTTCCCAGAATGTCACTGAAGATGCACCTCTTACATTCTCACCTCGACTTTTTCCCACCCAATCTTGAGGATGTCAGGGATGAGCATGGGGAAAGATTTCATCAAGATATCAAGGTGATGGAATGCAGATATCAGGGAAAGTTCAATCACAATATGATGGGAAACTATTGGTGGTTACTGCAAAGAGAGAGAAATGTACAGCACAAGCGTAAAAGCAAGTGTCTCAAACATTTGTGTGAGTTAAGAGAGACGTAAATTTATGCTTTGACATGTCTCCGTATTGTCTTTGTGGTGTTTATTTTCATAGTAAGCTTGGTGGGACACAGTCCATACTCGCAATATTGTGCTGACATGGCAAACTTCAGTAATGTGTATCTCAAAAACCTGACGTGCTAGCTGAATTTCAATTACAGATCTAAAATCACCCTCAACAACTTAAATAAAATCACTTCTTAAGTTCTCAGTAGCAAGCAAATTGTTTTGTTTTTGGCCAGTGTTATTATTGTTGTTTATTGTTGACCTGCGACAGTCTGTCTCTCTCCATCCGCAGTCTCCCATTACACACTCTCTTCTTTTTAAAAGTTCTCAGGGAGCATATCTTTTCTCTCTCCCATAATATATTTCATCACGCCCTGTCTGCCACTGCTCGGGGTTAACTTGTGTGTACCAACGTCTGCGTGTGAGTCTGCTTACGTGTGTATGTAGCATCGAGTTTGCTCATGTGGCTTAGTATGTGCGCTTTGACTTATTTAATAAAAGCTGGCGCTTTTAAAGACTGTTACTTTTCATAATTATCATGTCTGTGTGTACAGTCAGCAAACACATACTTTAGTAGTGATTGTTTGTATACTGTTAACACATAACCATATTTGTGCTGTTCTCTACATTAACACGTCGTGTACTAATATCATCGTCTGTAGAGAGAATACGCAAAAACGTATTTGTGTACTCGTGCGTAGAATCAGGAGCCCTGACAGACAGCACAGATTTTCCAACACTGACTCTACCCCCACACCTCAACATCCACTCAACTCCAGCTTAGAAATCTCTTGCAGATGATATTGACTGGTGTGAAGGAGCCTATGAGTGCTAAGGCAGTCAGATTATCTCCTCTTGCCGGCCCTTTAAGAACGTCACACGGTAGACCAGAAATTGTGCTGCGCTCTTCATTGTCCTGTGACATCGTTTTAGCGGTTTCGAACCACAGACCATCTAACAACACAGTATATTGGTGATACCTAATGCCGCTGCCACATGCAGCCCTAGCTCTCCCCCCACTCAGATCTCTAACTGGAAACCAAGCAGTTGCTTGCATATTTTTTTTTTTCACCAAACTGCTTCGAGTTAACCACCAGCTGGAGGTTTCACAGCTTGTAGAGTGCCTCACTTCTGGTCGCAGTCGGTTCTTTACAACGAAAATGTCGAGAACATATCTGATAAGCGTCTCGGCCTGATGACTTCTCCCAAGTAAGAGCTCATCTGGAACTGAGTGTGGCCTCGTCCCGCTTAGCGCCAGACAATACAAACACCACGGACTAACGGCCCACGGTGGATTTTGAAGCCAGCATCTGCGACGGCTGATCGAATATTTGACATCATTTCCTTCCATCATTCCGGAACGCCAGAGGGGGGGGGGAGGGGACGGTAGTGGACATGGCAGTGGGGGCTTAAGGGGGTGGTAGTCATTGTATTCATGATGAAGTCTACGTTCAGGACCTTCAAAAGAATGAAAAGCAGCAAGTGACTGCCACTTGGAGATTAACCTAAACTGTTTAGTCGCAGCCTTAAAATAAAACGTGTTTCATAGTCACTGGTGGTGATCCATGACAGACAATTTGCTTTGTCACCAAACTGATTAATGTGATCATACAGATACAGCAAAGACATGCTCCAGTTGCTGCTGTAACTCGCATCAGTAACTTCGCATTACTGAAGCAATCTGACAATGGCATTTCAAGGACGCTGGAGAGACGTCTTCGGAATGTGCAGACGCAGTTACACCAAATGCCCCACTTTTATGTCGTATTTAAACCCCAGTTATTTCGCCGTTTCTCCACTGGGGAAGAGGAAGGAAAACCCCAAGTGTGCAAATAAAAAAGACTAACTGTAACAATATAAATGATTGAAATCTCTATGACATGGAGGATGAATCCGTTGAGAGATAAGCTCTCCCAGTGGGGATGAGGGCTTCATTACTACCCAGTACAAAGCGGAATTGAAACTCTGAGGATGAGCACGTCAAACTTTTTGTAAACTAGTTCGTACTCCCTATTGAGCAGTAAATTTGTCGCTAGGTTACAAAAACGCCTGATAGCTTTTTTTCTTATTGCTTCGCAGATAAATATGTGGTGAAGAGATGTGGGTCCATGACATCTCTCTAATTAAGAGGCGGTGAATGTTGAAAAACAGAGTGGTCTGTACACAATATGCACCCACTGCTGTGTGTATCTGCAGGCCGCAATGTGTGAAGAATGGGCCGACAAGACGAAAGTTTCGGGAAAAAGAGGAAAAGGATCGCGTCTGGACATGGAAGTGAGTCATTGTGAAATGTAGTGCACGGCATCCAAGCTTGAAGACGTACTTTGATCAGTAGTTAATCAGCTGGAAACCATTTCGAGAAAGCGTCTGCACTGACTTACCGATGTTATTAAGGTTCATGTTAAAGACTTTCTTTCTGTTCTTTCTGGGGTTTTCTTTGCTCACCATACCACCCGCTTGCCATCTCTCTTCTTCCCCTTCGCGAACACACACACACACACACACACATTTCATAAAAGCTCAAGCAAAATTAAAACACATCGCTAGCTATATATTCTTGATTTGTTTATTTGGTGGGAGGTTTGTGTATTCTAGTTCTTGGTGGGGATGGGGTGCTGCTATAAGTTACTGTTAAATTAGTAAAGTCTTTTCCACGTGGAATCCAAAGTAGCGAGCATTCCACTATCTTCTCGATTATCATCCTTGATCTCTTTTACTCTTTTCATCATACATCGCATCGTCTATTATTTGGACAAGGATCTAACTGTTTCAGCGGAGAGATAGGGTTGGCGGGTGGGGAGGGAATGAATCGATAGCTGTCTCCTATTTCGTAACGTTTTAATCATCCTCCTGCTTTCCCAGCTCTCTTGTCCCCCCTCCCTTGATGTTGATTTGATGTCGATACTGTCCTGTTGCAAACAGTTTCTGAGCTCCTGGTCGTGGGTAGGGCAACTATTGCATTGCCGCCTGCTCTCTCTGATCTGCAGCGGGGGATGCAGACAATAAACGCATCATAAACTCCATACACCAGAATACACAATCCGCGAGAAACGCATGCTTCTACTTTGATCCTGTGGCTTTGTTTCCGGCAGCTGAGCACGTGCGAGACCCGTTTGTTCGCCACATCGGTGGAACTAAACACGACTACAGCCTATACATTACACAGTGACAGCCTATACATTACACAGTGACAGCCTATACATTACACAGTGACAGCCTATACATTACACAGTGACAGCCTACACATTACACAGTGACAGCCTACACATTACACAGTGACAGCCTATACATTACACAGTGACAGCCTATACATTACACAGTGACAGCCTATACATTACACAC
>SMGT01005759.1:185740-206171 GCA_004794575.1 Lanistes nyassanus
AGATGTAATCACTGTATGCACTGTATGTACCAACTCAGTTTCTTCGCCATGACTTCCCCTGTAGTCTCTATGTATTTTATAAAACTGTTAAATAGTACTTACTGTTAAGGCAGAAGTAACGTGGTAGTTGAACAGGGAGGTAATAATAACAACAATAAATTTGCATAAATTTTAAGAGTCTTTCTTATTTTTGTGGTCATTAGCTTATTTAGTTTGTAGGCATTTGGTCACAAAGCTGGACTCAAATACCTTCATTAAGAACTGTCACATGGGAGCTAGCTTTTTCTCCTAACGCGTGTTTTCACGTGTTCTCTTAACATAATCGCTGTTAACAGGACGAATATACGTATGTGGAAACCTTATCATTTTCTTACCTTATAATGTTATAATGTCTTACTCCACTCATTGGGCCCGAGACCCCATCCACCTACAATCTCCCCACAAAACAAAGAATCACAGACTCTTTTATACCATGAAAGAAAAGAGAGTATTAACAGATAGTGAGGATTTATTGAATAAAATATCTAGACTCATAAAAGTACGACTCTCGGCTTCCTTTCTGGTTCACCTAACAACATACAGTTCCTTCCATCACCTGCCCTTCTAAACACAAGATTAACACCTGATTCACATTATGACCACATGTAAAACACACAACACTCATCACCTGGTTTTTTGCACAGTTTCCGCAACAGTCTGTACCACGGGGCGCCACTTTCTGCCGTCCTCAACGCTGACGTGTCATAAGTTCCTCTTGGCAGCTCCTTGGTAACCGCAGACTTGTCGTTGTCGAACTCTCTTCCGTGTCCTTTGCTACTGGACACAACGCATACCGAGGAGTGTAGGCGCTCTCGCCCGGTCAGCATAAGGTGGGGGGAGGCGGGAATCTCCACCGCAGGGGAAACACGTGCCAAGAGACCCACACCAGTCTTGGAGGATCCAAAACTCTTGGACTACAACAACTGGCTTGCTCCAGGTACGTGAGGCCAGAACAGGACTTCGCCCAAGTTCTTTAGAAGGTGACGCCGCTCTGCTCGGAACAGCGACAAGGCTTAACCACAACAACCTTCCACTGGATGCTCAGCTCTATACTCTGCCGACGATAAATCAGACTTCACGGCAGACGATATGGCAACAGCAGATCGCCGCAGACATCTCTCAGCTGATTGAGCAGAAGAGTTAACAGCAAAGGATTTTGCAGCAGATGTAGCTGCTGAACTTTAAGCAGAAGATGAATTTTAAATCTAAAACTTGTCTTTCTATTCGAACCCTTTCATACACACTTCTGCCTTCACACACACACGCACACGTGGTCATCAAGATACATAAACCAACTATGACAGAGACAACAGCAGTCTAGGCTCTTTGCTCCTCCTAGCCCTGCCTTGAAGGCACCTCGAGTGAACCTGAACTTTGCCTGCCCCTGGGCTTTGAACTCATCAAAGTCGTGAAGGTCGACACCACAATCGTTACCAGCCGTCTTGTGAACACCGTTTCCCTGCCTAACTAGCCCTGTGCCTAAGCGGCACCTGACACCTATGGCGTAATCCCAGCTGTGCCTTAGAGCTGTCAGGTCTCACTAACACCTCGTCTTACCCCAATGTTATACGTTTCACTGACAGTGCTAAACACCCTGGGCTAAAAGTGTGGACCGGGTCCTTTTAGCACATAACTGCAGCGCCCACCTTGCGTGAAAGTTACGTAACAGAACCAGGGGGTGGCTTGAATTAGGCAATTAAAGACCTAACTTAAGCCAGATGTCCATCGATGTGTCACAACAAGAGCCTACGGGGTAAATTCTTTGACCCACCAAACCCCAAAACGTGACAAGAATACTGCGAAGAAAATTATTTAAAATTCTAGCCTGAAGGGAGAAACCTAAATAACAGAACGAACTTTATTCTTCATTCAGAGAGAAAGTGTTTTAATCTTGCAGCGATTTCGCATTACGGGGTGGGGCCCCTACTTCTAACATCCAAACAAAACAACAGACAGATAATTGCACTAAGACAGTCCTTTCGTCTTCGCCGCACTGACTTTAAACAGCCTGCCTGTCAGTATTCCCAAGCTACCTACAATTCCTTTCAACACCTGTCTGTTCTCTCTCTCTCTCTCTCTCTCTCTCTTTAATGCAGTCCGCGGTCACTTGGTGGGGTAGCTAACGTGTACAAGTGTCTTTGTCTGATTGTGCGTGGTACTGTGTGTGTGTGTGTGTGCATGTGTGTGTGCATGTGCGTGGTACTGTGTGTGTGCATGTGCGTGGTACTGCGTGTGTGCGTGGTACTGTGTGTATGTGGTACTGTGTGTTTGCGCATGTGCGTGGTACTGTGTGTGCGTGTGTGTGCTCTGTGTGCGTGTGCGGGTGAGTGTGTGCTTTGAATGATTTTAAAAGATTTAAGATTTCGTGTCATAAATATTATTACATGTATTATTATTTAGATGCGTTGGTCTGTATAAGTGTCAAGTCAGCAACGAAACCTGTATCATGACGGAGGAAGGAGAGGAGTGGGTGGTGAAATGTGCTGGGGGGGAATGAGGAAATTGGAGGAAACTGGATTCCCTGGAGCAAAACTGCAGACAGCCACGAACATTCGGCAAGGAATCCAAACGTACGACCCTATGTATCGATAGCGAGCACGCGTTGTCACTATATCCAGTTAAACTTTCGTGAATAGTCACCGAAAGAATCTAGTCGATGTGTACGTCTGCAATGTAATCCTTGGCCGCTGCACGATTCGAACCAGCAACCTTCGACACCGGAGTCCGATGCTCTACCAGGTATCTCTCGATCCTTCCTCCCAAAGCCTTTTTTTATTTGCCATAACAAATTTTATTCACCCCACCCCACCCCACCCCACCCCCAAGCCTGTTTATGAAGACATAGTTTATGCAGAAAGCCAGGCCCTAGGGTAGGAAAGAGTATTTTTAGGGTTCTCTGTCAGTGCAGTACGCCACAGTTGCTTCTTTTGCATCTGCAACCGCACGTGCACACACGCACATAGCGCCCATTGCTAGTGACGAGCACTCAGCCGCTTAACAAAGTTAATTAACTTGCAATCCCTTCGGTGTCTTACAGAGCTGCTCCACGACGAACTTTTTGTCCCTCTTGTCCAAACTCTACCCTCTAGCTTCCTTTTTTAAACACATCTCGGTTATTGCATTTGCATACTTCTGATTTTATTTCTGATCCTCACCTCATATTAACCCCAGAAAATTACGCGGCAAAAAGTGGGACTGCTTTCCTACTCTGCTGTATTTCTCTTTCCCATGGCCCGCTAAGACCGGGTGACTGGAATAGCTGATGCCTTTTGAGCGATGCGCAGCTGGGAGGACATTCTACGTGTGCAACGTTTTGTTTTCGAACCCTATGAAATTTAATTTAGAGAGCTATGACACGTGCCAAGAGCTAATCTGCGTGTTCTGTAATAAGCATCCCCCTCTCAACCCACATCTGCTCTCGCCATTGGTTCAAAAGCATACAGGGTTTTTTAAGGTTGTTGTGTGTGTTGTTATTATATTTTAATTTTTGTTTTCCTTTATTTGTTTTTTTTTTGGTTTCATTTCGTTTTGGAGATGACGGTGTGGAGTCTAGGAGGTCTCAAAATATGGCAATAGCTGTCAATCATGATCAAAGGTCTCAATATTTTTTTTGTGCGTGTCCGTGTCTGCGTGTGACAGAGAGAACGTGCGTGTGTGCGTGGGTGCATGCGTACGTACATTAGAGAGAGAGCAATGACCTAATTAAAGTGTACAGTGCAGGCTGTAGTAGTTATCCAACACAAATAGGGTTCAATTGCACGTGTAGTCGTGTCTGCTGTCCACGCTTAAGGGCACACTTAGCACGCACAAGGCGAGCGGGACCTACGATTGTTTGTAGATGTGACAAATATCCAGCCCAAGAGGCCAAGAGGCTAAGAACAGCAAGGTGCCACCTGTAAACCATTGTGTTAGAGTATGGAGGGTTAACAATCACAGACATACTAAAGTCTGGTACAATAACAGGTCATACTCTCTAACTATACCTCTTATAGTCAACTTTGAAATGATCGGGTCTGGTTTTATGTTTTGCAGTTACTTTAAGGCTTGCACAGAAAAAGGTAACATATGTCCATAAAACAGATACGAACGATCATATTGGTGCCGAGTCTTGGTTCCGCACCATGACGTAAGCATCTGTCCTTGCCTCGTTTTCCCTTGTGCATATTTGTTCGATTTGCCTTTATCTTGCTCCATGCACATGACCTCAACTCGTTTAGTCTCTTTCCAGTTTGCAAAGGGCCCCTTTCATCCACTGCCTCCCCCTCCAGCTCTGACACTTTTCTTTGACAATCCGCTATGATCCCCAGTGACGTCAGGACTTTAAAAAAAAGTTCCCTGTGAAAATAATTAACTGTACGTTATCTTTTAAGCAATGGCTCAGTCCTAGGCAAGTATTTACCTCACTCCTTATTTAATATTAACTGTCGTCGATAAAAAGATCCAAAAGCTTTACTTTACTTGGGGATATTTGAAAGTATGACACCATTGTTCGCTCAAAAAGAACGCTAAAAATCATCAATGCTGCTTTGAATAAAGTCGTTTTCTAAACTCAATCGGCTCTCTTTTTTTTAGTTTAATACAAAGAGAAACTTGCAAGGGTTATAATTATTTTCTCTAAAACTTGTTCCTCTAATTCATACGAGGCTAACTAGCTTTCCAAAGAAGTCCGTATTCAATCTACTTCCTCTGATTTCTAAAACTGGACTGATTCCTAGAGGGCAGACACTTAAATTAGTTATGGAATATTTTATAAATAGCACAAAAAGTGTACAATATTTTCATCTCGGCTAATAAAAATAGGGTTGGTCTTTAAGAACCGATAATTTCTTTATAATGCTGTCCAAACATGTTCTCCCTGCGGAAACAGGAGTGCCCAAGACTATTTACATGAACCTAACGAAACATTACTTTTTTCACCGTAATCATATACCGGTACCTACACGATCTTGATGAAAAGTCCCTGTCAAACACGAATCTGGTGAAATGCTGTTTTTTAAAAAACAGTCTGAACACGATCCTGATAAAACAGTGTAGTATTTCTCTTTGTACATGATACATGATTATAGCGAAAAAAATAGTAATCTTTTATCAGGTTCGTGTAAATCGTCTGTTTTGATCGGGATCAAGCCTTTTACGTGTCTCACCGGATTTTGTTTTGCATGAAAATAAAGATCTCCTCAAGATGGGGGTGAGTGGTTGGGGGAATATGTGACAGGTATGGTAACACTTCCAACACAAAGATAACTAATCTAACTTTCTGTCCTTATTTAAAGGCAAACACTTGGAAATACGTGCGTCTTGCAGAAAGGGAAAAAAACTGATCCACGCTTCATGACATTTAACTTGGCATTTTAAGGTGTCTTTTCATATACCCAATTGCTTTTTACAACTGGACAGTCTGGTTCAAAGGTGATTAAGCTCAGTGTAGACAAAGACAATCGAAACTGTCTTATAACAATCATATAAATTACAAATTATTCATTACAATCATGTATTATGTACGAAGCTGGAAGACACAGTAATGTTTTATCACAAAGATGCAAAACAAAGTCTTCATTACAATCACGTATCACGTACGACAGTCCGGACAGTGGGGTTTCATCAGAATCATGTAAAACACAAAGTTTTCGTCAAACTCATGTAGGTACTTGTACATGATTACGGCGAAAAATAGTAATGTTTCATTAGGTTCGTGTAAATAGTCTGTTTTCATCAGGATCAACCCTCGCAACCAGTCCCCTTAGTGTGTGGTTTGCAGTAGTTAATTTTCACAACCGTTACTACAAATCATTGCCTTTTTTATTAATGCATTTTAAAACAAAAAAGGACAGCGCACTATAGGTGACAAGAACAATGAAAGAACGTAGGCAGATGTTTGCATGTTCGCAATCCTCCCACGGTCAGTGTCTGTGTACCAGATTCCAATAAATTTTTTATTCTTCCACCACACCGTGCAACATCTACAGCATAGTGCCTGCCCCAGTTCGTCATTTATTGTGTTAGAATATGGACGACGTGCAATCACACTGAGATATTAACATCAAGTCTAACGAGGGTTTATACTGCATAAATTAATCTAACTATATCTCCTATAGCCATCTTTGAAATGAATCTGGTCTTATGTTTATCAGTAACCTCAAATCTTTGGACATGCATAGATAACATAGACCTCAATAAAATTGTCCAGCCATATTGTTTTTACTTTACTCTGGTTTTCTTGTTTTCTTTCTTTAGCGGGAAAGAGTTGTATTTATAAAACAACTAGCCAGGGGCCCCGACGCTCCTCGGGTTTTGTTGTTATTATTTGTTTGTTTGAACAAAGGCTGGTTTTGACACGATCCCCCCCCCCGCCTCTTCAACCCCTCCCCCCAGCAACACCTCACGCAAACCCCCAAAACCCCACTTAAAATTAACTTTTTAAAAACTTTATTGGTTGTAATTCTCGGTTGGTGGCCTACCAGGTCGTGCGGGGGTTACTACGCTCTGGATGGAAGCTTCACATTATGACTGCATGAAAGAATAAGAAATATGAAAAAGAAAAATGAAAAGGAATGAAATACGGAAAACTTCACCAGCAGACAGTCTCTAGGGAAATATGACTAGGTATCTCTTCATCGCACAAACATGAATGGCTTCAAGGTTCGCACGTGGAATACAATCTGACGGATATTCTACACGTACATTCGAAGAATGGCCCTTACATGACAAAACCCATCGCCTGCACCAGGCGTTCATCTGAAACTCTACCGTTTCCATCTTTCTATAATGCGTTCTTCACAATGCCAAAGCACGTTTTACAGCTTTTTTTCTTAGCTTGTGCCCACCCGAAAAAAAACAAAACTTCATTGTCCTGTTGGCCAGGAGGAAATTGTCTAAGCACTCTTTAAGAACATTAGGAATTAAATTCCTAAACTCTTGTCAAATGAACTATATCTGTAACCTTTAGATTTGCTGTTCTGTTATCATTTTAGTAGATTATCAAGATGACCCAGATTTGACTCGCTGAAGTGCATTAAAGGAGGAGGTTATGAATGATCTAAGTAGAATCGTGTTGGCTGGATATAACTGCTGTTAGGGATCTGTTAGTCTTGTCGGTCTGTAGTGCCATTTCTTGGTAATATTGTGTATAGTCGTCTTGGTTATAGTCTTGTGGTCTTTTCATAAGCTTAGTTTTATTGCTATGTTGCGTGATGTGTGAGAGTGGATTACTTGCTGTGTTCTTTGTTTCAGTTCCAAGCCGTCGTGTGAAGACATTCCCACATTATCTCATGAATAGATATAATAAATACTGGTTTGCATACAAACTATGCCAGCTCAGTAGTATGCAATCCAGTTATAAAACCACAGTGAGGACAACTCTCAATAACTTAGGACTATCTTGGATTTGGATTTAACAAGAAAGCCTTCAGTTCCCCTTCGACTGGTTTAAAGAAAAAGTTAAAAGATGGCTTTTATGACCAATTTATACATATGTGGTTCTCTGAAATAGAGTCCAAAGATGTGTACTTAATTACAGAATGTTTAAAGATTACTTCTCTTGAGAGTTATGTAACAATGCTGCCCTTGGACCGATGTGAATCATTATTTAAAGTTCGAATTTTAAACAATAATCTCCCTGTACAGCTGAAACGATACCACAGTATTCCCAGACCTGAGCGTCTGTGCACCAAATGCAACGATGGCGACATTGGTGACGAGTATCACTACATACTTGTCTGTGATTTCTTTAAAACTGAACTATGTAAGCTGCTACCCGCATATAATTGGAAGAAACAAATTCAAATTCCATTTTACAACGAAAAAGTAACACGTCCTGTGGAATTTGATTAAGTTCAATAGACTTATTTGTAGTGCTGTGACAGAATCTTGAAGGAGCAGAGCCAGCCATGCGCGTGTGCGTGTGCGTGTGCGTGTGCGTGTGCGTGTGCGTGTGTGCTCTGACAGAATCATCACTTATTATCGTATTATTCTATATATGTAGAAATGTGTTTTCTATGGTTTTGTTACTAAATGCCCCCCCCCCAAAAAAAAAGTAATGAAATAAACTTTGACTTGGCTTGGTACAGGATTGTATTGTAATGAAATACTTTTTTTTACAGAATTCGATTAGGTGAAGAAATATAGGCAAAGCTACCCTGACCCATAGTGCCAAGTGTGTACAAGAGGCATATGTTTTGCAATGTCTTACAATATACGTTTTATTTTGAATGGATTTTGTGAAAACCCTTCATGACACCAAGAAAGCAAGCTCGCACAATCTAAAACAAAATCAAGATGTACATTTTTCTTTGTTTTATGTTTGTTTTTGTTTGGGGAGGAGGAGGGGGCTGGTAAATAGCTTCTGGGAAAATCTTGCAACCTGTTGATGACGTAAGCGGCCTGATCAGCAGCTGCATGAGTAGCGGGGGTATTTCTGCCGCTGAGCTCACAATTCTCGCGCAAATCTCACTGTTGTCTCGTTCTGAGAAGGAGGCTGCAAAAGCACGGAAACGCGCAGTTTTTAGCGCATTTTACCACTCATACTAGCACCCGTGTGACGAGTGCCTCACTAAAGACAGTGATTCAAATCTTGAGGGGGGAATGGCAGTTGAGATAGATACATGTATTTAGTGTTTCAAAGTTATTGCAGAGAGTTTTTGCTTTAAGTGCTTATGAATACGACATTAATACGACAAATATACAACACATTCACTTACCTTATGTCTTAAAACCCAAAGAAACTGAACAGTAAAGATATACTGTGTTCACAGGCTTTTTATTGAATGCAGTGGCGTTTTCACTTCGCTAGTTAGTGTGAATCTAGTTCATTGTTCGAAATCGCAATGAGCGATTCATCAGCACACAGAGTGTCAATTAAGGGGGTCCAAATAAGGATGTGGGATTTCTTCTTTTAGAAATACAAATGATTACTTTTGTAGACATCATATCAAGTTATCCCAAATAATAAACAAATCACTGTATTGTGTGTTATTCAGTACGTTTATAATGTTAATTTAATGTTCTACAAATAGAAAAAACCCAAAAGTACATATATATATATATAGTACATAAATAATAACCAGTCATTTTCAATCTCCCTGTAGACTGCAGTCGTGGATGAGGAAGACCTGTAAAGTGCCGTTTTAGAATGTAATTTGTTGCCATATTCAAAATTATAAAACCGTGCAATAAGCAAGCCCACCCCTGTGTATACAATATTAGGACCATTTGACATGTTTGAAATGACATGTGAATACAGATAACATAAGACAGAGCGACAGAGAGAGATGGACAGTACATTTGCCCTCGTCTTGTAATATTCTTCAGGGAGAAACACACTTGCACTCAGTGCCTGTGGGGCTGGCGCCGTTCCTAATCGAAGGGCCCCGAAGTTTGATAAAGTTTTGGACCCGTCTGAAGGTATGTTCAGGTATGAAGCTATGGTGATTCCCCGAGCAGCAGTTAATGTTCAAATCAGACTGGTGTTATCGACTGTGTGCGTGCGTGCGTGCGTGCGTGCATGGGTGCGTGTGTGTACTTAATCTTTACTTTTTTTAAATCTTTGTAGGGAGGGAAGATAAGGCTCTTTAAGATATCACTGCACATTTTTCTGCTGTTTAGTACGGACGAATATATCTGTAATGTACATTATATATGCAAGTATGTAATATAAGCATTTATGGATGCAAACTAGACGAATGCTGCCCTGATGTAAAGCTAGACATGCACACGTAATAAACATATAATGCCAAATAAGAAGTTAAGGCTAACAAAAAAAGAAAATAAGATAGGGAAAAGTTCCCGTATGAGAAGTACAAACTCGAAATGGAAGGGAAAAGATGCATGGAGGAGATCAGAAGGTGGAGAGGATTTTTTAACAATTATCACCATGGATATCGGCTTTAGAACAGTACAAATTCCTTTAAACGATTGTATGTTTTAAGTGAGCGAATACCAACCAAAGATTATACCTTGTCAGAAAACAAACGAACTTGTAAAATACATCACAGAGATGTATTTTACAAGTGGGTTACAGACCTCTGCTCTGAGCTAACACCCAGTATTGTTGCGTGGTATGATGTTTTGTCTGACAAAGACAGATTGAGACTGCAACGTGCTGTTGAGGCACCAGGGGAAGTGGTTAGTTCCGGGCAGGGACAACTCGCTGAACTATCAGAACAGTTTGTAGGAAATGGGGAGGCGAGATCTGCTGGGATCAGTATCATCCTCTGAACGAGTCTTTTCTGTTGTTAACCTCCTCTCCGATGAGGAGGAACCGCTGTAATCTCTCCGCTAGCTTAGACTGCCTCGGTGGTCTAGTGGCTTAAGGCGTCCGCGGGAGGTCGGTGGGTCGCATCCCGGCCGAGTCATACCTAAGACTTAAAAATTTGCAAACTAGTAGCTGCCCTGCCATTCAGTATACTGTGACTGGGTGGGACATCAGTCCCACGTGTGGCAGCACGCAAACTTTGTCTAAGCAACACCGTCCTGATATGCACATAGTTACGGATGGGACGTTAAGTAACAAATACCCCCCACTCTCTGTTAGTTTATATGTGTTGCTTGTAGAACCGCTGCACTCAGGGATACTACTAACAAAACATATAGATAAACTAGCTGTGACACGTTCGAGTAGAGTTTATTTGAAAGACGCCCTTGTCGAATCCGGTTAATCGGACCACATCGGGACGCGACGATTTTGGTCCTAATAACCGGCTGGTCCGATTACACGAACATGCCCTATGTTACAGTTAAGACGCGACGTGCTATACGTAAAATACAGTGTATTAAAATGTCATTATGACCTTTATTGTGCGGCACACACGTATGGCGAACATAAAACAAGAACTACAGTCGAATTTTGTTTATTGAAAAATAAATTTACAAACAAATTCTTCGAAACGATCTACACGATACATGTACAGTACTCAACATGCAAATCACAATAAAAAAAGTTCTTACCAAATTCCAGTCCACGTTTGAAGAACTTATCCAGTGTGACCTGACGCGTTCTCTTGACGGATTGCACTTGAACAGAATCACCACAAACATCTAACACAGCAATGGGGCTGCCTTCACGTCCCTCCTGCATGAAATAGCGACGCAAAGTTTAAATGCATTTCCCGGCATCCTTTGTCGTCACGTGCACCAACTCACTGGGGCATCGTCGTCACGTTCCTGGTCTTCCGATGTGTCGTGTGTTTCGCTGCAATTCGAGCAACAATTGCAGCGTCGTAATCTTCATTGTCATCGCAGCATTGAAGCTCGTTGTCGATGGATAAAAATTCTTCGTAATTTTCTTATTCGCTGTCACGTTCTGTGGTCCGTTTAAGCGGAATTTTGGTCCAAATAAGCGAATAATATTAGGCTTATGTACATAGGATTTGTTTCGGTTCTTTAAGATTCGGTCCGAATAAGTGGCTGGTCCGATTACCCGGTGGTCCCATTAAGCGGATTCGACTGCTATTGCTTTATTGAATGTAATATGTATTGCGTTTGTGTTTTGCTGTGGTGTGTTGCTGTGTTGTGGTGTGTTTTTGTGGTGTGGTGTGGTGTGGTGTGGTGTGGTGTGGTGTGGTGTGGTGTGGTGTGGTGTGGTGTGGTGTGGTGTGGTGTGGTGTGGTGTCGGGTTGTATTGTATTGTATTGTTTTCTATTGTATTGTCCGATTTAACTCTCCATGATGTAAACATCGCCTTCTTTTCAAATCCCGAACTTGTACAAAGCTGTTACCATTTAAAGAAGCTACAGAAACTTTTCTGCTTGAAGGAAAAAATCCAGCACATTTTGTATTTTATGTAGCACTTTTTGACTATTTTGGGTTTTATTTTACAGTTTGTGTCTCATGAATCTAAGCTATCTGCATGTTGTACACGACTTGGCCTTCTAGTCTGTTTCCGCTATTGTCTTCAGTGTTGACGCCTGCAAGAACCAAGTCAAGAGAAGGCAGCAGTGGTTATCCAAAATTATTGTAAGGTTTAGTCGCACGCTTTGTCTAGACGTAATTAAGGTTGGATTACGCACGCGGGTATCTGAAAATGACGTGCCTGGCGACGTGATAGGAAGGTAAATTTCATCAGTCCTCTGTCCCCTAGTCCTTCTAGAAACTGGTATCAAGACGCGCTTTTGCCCGGAAAACATCTAAACTCTTGACTGATGAGTAGTAGCGGTGTTCCCTAAAGAAGCGTTTTCCCCCATTTAGTTTCAGAAATACACCTCCCCTCCCCAGTGTTATCTTCAGGACAGCTCAGTTCTCCGTGCCGTACCTCTGGGCCTTATAGAGACCTTCAGTACTCCTTTGTTGAAGAAGTAATTTCCCTTAAGGTATAGTCTCTTTTTTAAGTAATTTTTCCCCATTTCCGTTACCTTATTTCTATAGGAAGTTACGTTGCGATGAAACATTCCGGAAAATAACATAATATACACGACAAACAAAGATTAACATGTTCAAAACGAGTCCGTAAAATGATGATGATGATGATGATGATGATGATGATGATGATGATGATGATGATGATGATGATGATGATGATGATGATGATGATGATGATGATGATGATGATGATGATGATCTTGAGTACTTGAGTTATGCTTGTATGCAGGTAGGCACTGTTTTATTTGAAGAGTCTCATTCTACTGATAAAAGACGTGCCCAACTTATCATGCAGTACGCGGGGACACACAAGAACAACACTGATCGCCTTGCCTGCATGTTGCGAAAAGAAAGGACAACAGAATGAAGCTTTGAGTCACAAAAAACTTTGCAACCCCCCCCCACCACCACCACCACCACTACCAAAAAAATCAAGCTAACAAGAAAACAGAGTTGACTGGTCGAGACAATACTCACAGAGTAAGAAGATATTTGTGACTGGTTATCTTTCTCTGTAGTCATGCAACCCGCGGCAAAAGTATGCTTGGAAGTTTTAGCAGCAGCACCTGCTGACGTGAAAACAAAGTCGTCCATCTAAGGCCCGCCTGTTCTGTCTGCCTCCCGTCGTGTGATGAGGACTGGCTCGGCAGGTGTCTTATGCTGCAAATAGTTCTCGAACGAAACCTGAGTTGATTAGCACTCGCTTCTCAATGTGTTCAGTCAGATTACCAACGTGCGTGAGTAAACATGTCAACAAAAGCAAAATGTTAGCGTAGCCTTTAGTGTGCGCATTGACTCGCACAGGCTATCGATTATCAAAGAGAGAAATCACGAACACACGCGTTCACACATCAGAGAGAGAGAGAGAGAGAGCTAACTACATATTTTTGTGGTTGAAGCTTTCTACAAAAAAATATGCTCCCAACATAACTTATTCATTACATAAAATGTCTATATACATGTACAAGAAACTAAAATTTAAAAAGGCAAACAGTGCTTGGACAAAATAGAATGACTTTGATCATCTTTCTGTCAATAGCTGACGTTTAGTAGAATTGATAACAAGTGTTCACTTGGAAAAAACATTTCATCTGAAAGAAAACCGTTTCTTTGAGCTATAGAGTACGTGGTCAGACCAAAACAAACCCCCCAGAAAATGATACATTGGTGCATTGAACTCATGTAACAGGTGTTATTGCTTACAACGTTGTAGCCATGTTTTTTTAAAGAAATGGCCAGTTATATTAATATCACTAACGGCAATCTCACGAAGACGTAAAACTGCACACAACTCCCATGCGTGTCCACATCTCACTCAGTGTGAAGAAAGATGTGGATCTAAACAAACACAAGAAATGCATGACTATACCACCATATAGCTTAAATACCGCAGCCAACTTTCATTTTATTAACGTTTTCTTTTCTCAGCACCGTAAGTTAGATTCCTAAAAGCTTTCTTCTAATCGATCTTCTGTTGATCAAACGGTAACATTTCCGATGCCAGGTTATGGTGAAACTAATTTATGATTTCTGAGTCAGATTTAAAGAACATCATTTTTTAAATTTTATTCCTTTGCAACAGAGTTGGTGCACATTACAATGTTGCTGGTACACGACACTTTTTAAAAGCCGAGGTAAAGATGCACATCTAGTCGGTATTATGCACATCGTAAGCACAATCTGACGTCCAGAGTGGGGTCATGTGACTCGTAAATAAATCAGCGAGGTCTGCCCATCTGCGTTTGAAGTAAAAGCGGCAGAGTTTATGGTGTGATTAACTGCGCTTGTGCAGCACTTCGTCTCCTGATCACGCTGCTCTCGGGACTCTTGCAGACCGGCTGTGACGTCACGGCAGTTTGAGAATTGCAAATGTGAGACAGGAAACTCTTGTACAGGTACCTCCCGGTAACGACGTGTGTGAATGGTTGGGAGAGGAAAAGACGACTGCGACGCCATGATACAGCGTGTGTAAAACGAGGTTCAGAGTGAATACTCGCCCTCCCCACCCCCACGCACACACTGGCACGGGCGTGCGCGAGCGCGCGCGCGCACACACACACACAGGCACTCCTATATAAGTACACACAAGAAAGAAAGAAGGAAGAAAGAAAAAGATAAAAGGAAAACAAAAATAAAGAGAATGAAGAAAACAGAGGGAAAGAAAAAAAGAAGAAAAGGAAGGAAGGAATGAAAGAAAGAAGGATAAGAAAGATAAAAGAAAAGAAAGAATAAAAAAGAAAGAAAGAGAAAGAAAGAAGGAGTTTGAAATATAGAGAGAGACCTGTGTAGTGTCAGACATCAAACAACGTTTTCAAAAGCCTTTCTTAACCGAAGGAATGTGCGTTCAGTTAAGAAAAGCCATAAAGGCGGCGTATAAATAGGCCTGCATGGTTTGTATAAGCTTTGGATCTCTTTTATCCGTACATAACAGAGCTTGCAAATATATAAGAGTCTGAATGGGCCCTACTGACATTTCACAGATGTGAAATATCTGCAAAGTCTTCGGACACAAACGGTTCCATATTAAATTATGTATAAATAGTACCGAACTGTCAGTATGCGGACTATTAAGGAAAAGGACTTAAGAATATTCATGCAACTCTGGGCTTTGAACGTGCACTTCAGGAAAGTTTTTTTCTGAACGGAACAAGACGAATGCGATTTTATTTTGAACGTCGGTCCTGCGTCGCCTACACCATTCCGAGGAAAATCAGTTTTTTGATTGTCTTCAATATGCATTTTCTGAAGCCAGATGTTTGGAATGCAAAAAGTGTTCGTCATCGACTTTGATGCATGCTATGTCGATAAACAAGTGATATGCCGCACAGGAATTGACATGTCGTACAAAACTACAAAACCGCAGATTATCTTTTTTCCCCGCAAAGTGTCCGGCACGTTTTAACTGTAACCGTGTCATAGCGACCTTGACTTCCGTTTTCTATTATCGTTCTTCTCCTGGGGGGGAAAATGTGTCCTACATCACAGTTTACTGCGTGTGTTTCTCACTATAAAATCCACTTTATGTGCTCTGTGTGAAACAATCAAAAAAATTGAAGAAAAAAGTCTTACACATCCTGAGTGGCCGAAGGAAAGAAGGAAAAAGTTGCCACGTGGGAGAAAAAAATGATAAAAAGAAAAGTCCGCAGTATGGGGAAATGTTTATGCGTGTGCTGTTGGGGGAGTGGGAAATAAAGATTAAAGGCTGTACGGCAAAGGAAGAGCGAGAGAAGGGGGTGCTGGGAGTAAGGGCTGCCCACATGTTCTACATCAAGTCGGGCGGAAATTTTTTAAAGCCCATTTTGCAGGTCGTTCAATATGCCTGGGCTGGCGGATTTACTGGCGCGCGCCATGGCTAATGTTGGGCACACGACCTGGTGGTCAACGCTCGGCTCGTCGCGTTTCCGCCGAAACGCTCGGCGCACGTGCGCGCAGGACTAATTTCTTAACCCTTTGCATCTGGAATAAAGTGGAGAGAGGATAACGGTCTGCATCAGATCGTTCTGCGTTGGTATTTGGGAGAAAATAAAATCCTAGAAGCAGGAAAAAGAGACGGAAGATAACTCAAATGGACTCTTTCTTTCGGCGTACTCATTTCTGAGAGATATTCCGCCATGCCATGCTTGGAAGCCTTGGTATTAATCCACGGAACTGGTCAAAAGGTGTCCGAAATTCGGTCGCTTTTGCTATCGATGAAAGAAATCAAAACTTGAGTAATATGCTATATGCTATTTACATATTAAAGTGTTTGATTCCACAGCCCAGCCTTCTCGCTTGCCGCGGATGTTTCCTAGTACATCCATGGACACTGACTGACTGACGGACGGACTAACGGACTGACTGACGGACGGATGGACGGACGGATAGAGGGACTTATGACTTATTTGAGAAATAGATGCGCGATATATATGCCGCACAGCGACAGAGCATGCTTTTCCTATTCAGTTTATAACAACCATTTCAAAACCAGCCGACGACTAGACATGCATCAATAGGGAATGCATCAAAGAGAAGGGGAATGATATAGATTTGCATTGCCAAAAAACAACCTTTAAAACAGCTATAACTTTATCCCATAACGAGGTTGTGCATCCAAGATTTGCAGCAGTTATTGCCCTTTCTGTTACTGACGTACACAAGTGACGTCAGAAAGTTTAAGAGCCCTTTGACGACAGCCACGAGGAGTTATCGACGGAATTTCTTCTCTCCTTGCCATGAAACGAAGACATCAAAATTAGAAGAAAAACGCGCTTACAACAGGAAGAGATTAAGGCTTAAATTATGGAAAGGAATACGGACAGGCAAAATTTCCGAACAGTCCCCTCGGGGTTTCTTAGGGGTTCATTCATCTTCAATGTAAGATTTTTCATTTTTGCTACAGGAAGACTGGCAGCCATCTTAGATTCTCTCCCCTGATCCTGCACATGCCAATTAGTTGCCAACACTTTTTCATCCCCGTTTTTCTTATGGTAATTTTCTTTTAGGGGCTGCATCAGTGATCGAAGCTTCGGGTTATATATTTTTTTAATAATCGAAGAAAAGAAAAAAATCTCGCAAAACGTCACGTATTTTCCCCCATCCCCTCGTGACTCCATGCGAATGGTTCTTTTGAAGTATTCGTCAAACTAATCAAGCCCGCATTCAGGCGTCACGGTAGGGCAGATTGTGTAAGCGTTATCTTAAGCATAATGAGTGTGTTAATAACTGTATTGTCCTGAGACAACCTTTTGAGACTCGATATTTTAATATTTATAACACCTCTACAGCGAAATGCACTTGAAAAGAAAAGAAACAAGGGAATACCTTTCATTACTCCCATTTTCATTCTACAACAGGCGGTAGAAGGGAACATGATGTATCTGGCCAAATGCAAATCTCGTCCGAAGAAGATGATTGAATGTCGTTCAACGCGATTAGTAGTTGAAAGCTGTGGTTCGTTGATTTTATCATTCTCCTTTTCATCATTAAGGTATTCATTCAAGCATAAAGCATGTTTTAAAGTATTTATTTAGCGTATCTAGAATACATATCTAGAGTATCGCTTTCCAGTATCTAGGTAGATTATATTTGTGGGGCATTTATCCAGACTATCTATCTAGAGTATTTATATAGACAACTCTAGTCTCAGACTTTCCAGCAAAAGACAGAGATGGCGTGGCGAATGCAAAGTTGGCGAAGGAGTGAGCAGATGAAAACAGGAAGCGTCAAATATGTATGTCGGTTTGAGGCTCCTGAAATTATTTTCAGGGATTCTCGGCTGCCAGTTGAATGCATAACATCGTTGGTGGTTTGAAAAGTCTTGCTGAGGTTTCAGACTAAAACTAAAATTGCGTCCCCATGTCCAAGGGGATGCCGGTATATTATCTAAAAAAAATTGTCAGCCCGCTGCTGTCTAATAGCATTAGGATAAATTTAGACAGTCAGTAGACACGTGCCTTGCGTGCTGGGAAAATGACGTTGCGTTTACCATCCTCTGATTGAGTAAATATATAAAAGTGTCCATAAACAGCACAATCCTGACAAACGGACTCTAGGCCAGGTCTGCATGTGAAAAGACATAGCAGCGCTCATGCAACGTGATACTGGACACAACAGCCATTTATTATTAAATACTGTTACACTACAAGGATATGAAAAGAAATAAAGCCAGTAAACATGTTATTTGGAGAATAGCTGGGTTTTCTTGGGAAAGGGATAAAACCGCAAAATTTACTATAAAAAAGCGAACTAATGAGATACATCCGGCACGACCACATAAACACATGCCGTAGCGGCGCACAAATCCACAACGGTATGACAACATTAACCTAATGAAAGCGTGTCCCGGACCTTGGAGGGTGTATTTTTGATGAAATGATCAAGCTAGCGATACCTAGGGACAGCAGCTGTAAACGGGGGTCAGGTATACCCACGGGGTAAGCCACTGCAGAAAGCGCGTTGCTGGGACGCGCGCTGCTCCGTGGTCTGGCGATCTTAGCGGTTGTCTCCCCAGAGGGAGTTTTATCGTAGCGAGGAACGCGAGTGGCGCTAGAGGCAGTGACTTCATTGTTTTACAGCTGATGGTAGGAGGCACAACGTCACACACTGGTCGTTAGCATTCCTCGGCCCGTTCCAATCTTCGAAAACGAACTCTAACATTGTGGTGGAGAGCGAACCTGTTTGCGCGTCAGTCCCAAGTGGCCAATGACATCTATTCAATTAACAAAAATACTGCTGTTACATTATTTAATGGAACTTTTAATACCAAGTCCAGCGCACGACAGAGCAGCTTTTGTAAGCTGATGCTATCTTCTTTCCACTCGTGCGTGTGCCTTCAGTGCTTTGTTCTCAATATGAGACCCAGGACCATTCTCTGATGCCTGCATCTGGATGGCACGAGGATGACAGAAAGTGTTGTTCTTTGGTTAACTGCCTATCGATTTGCCAGTTCGTTCTTCTGTCTGTCCATCTGTCTGTTTCTCCGTCTTAGTCAAAAGTAAAAAATATTTCAAATTATAATTTTCAGTCAGTTCCCTTATTTCTGTTGTAAGAATGACCGAGTGTTTACGTCACATCAACTATCTGCGACTTTGTTAGTTGTATTGTTTCAAAAAATGGACACGAAGTGACGCCACGCAAACAGAACGCATTTCTACTTTAATCAGACCCGGAGGGGATGGGGGCAAGGAGACGCGAAGGGCACATTCCCAGTGGCTTACAGAACTCAGAAACCTCTGTTGTCATGTTCTTTTTCGGATGAACTCCCGTCCATCTTGTCGAATTCTGTCGAGGGACGTCTGAAGGCAGGCCTACTTCTCTCTCAGACTGGCTCCAGCCCGGGGGTATGAAGGTCAGTCTGCTGGCTTTGGAATCAAAGATGTCCGTCTGCCAGGCTGCCGCCAGCGCTCTCTCTAGACTCAAGACTGGTCTCTCTCGTAGGGTAACTGTCCGTCGAAAGTGCAGGGGCCAGCTAAGTTCTTGCCAGTCAGAGATAGCTGACGGTAAGTGAACAAATTATCAGACATAATGTTAGTTTGTGTTCTGAAGGAATCATAAATGCAAATGCCGTACATCCGGCATTGACGTCTAACACATACCATAACCCACGAGGTCTGCGTAGGTTAGCGACGAGATCTGCAGCGCTTCTTTACATATCACTACCTCTGAGGTAGGACCATGCTCTGACCTGTGCATGTTTAAAGCAAAGTTTTTTCCTGGGAATTTGATTTGATAAGTAATAAGAATAGACACAAGTATATATGGTCAAGCTGTTGACAGTTTTGTATAGGGTTTTGTTTCGCAAAGCTTGCATCGGGTCTAGGCTCTACAGGAAATCCATTTTTGAACGAATATTTTGATGCGTGATATGTCATTCAGAAATGACACTACTACATGTCTCAGAACAAAGCAGAATAACTTCTCTGGAGACGGACTGTTCATTCCCAGTCTCATGGTCTGTGTCATGGGAATTTTTGCAAGAGCCATGATAGCAGGGTTTTCCTGAGTGTTAGACAATACTAGTGAGGCAGAGGCACCTCAGGTTGCGTAACTGTGGTCGGTGCGGGAGGGTCAGTCGCCGGGCAGCGGTCGAGATCTGAGAGGGGAAAACCTGCTACCCAGACAGGTCTCCGGACTGATTTATGGCTGGCGCCACCCGCGGCCGAGATCAGAGGGGAAAAAACCGCTACCCCGCCAGGAGAATGTCCAGGGACGACTGAGCTGTCTAACATCTGTTGATGGCGTGTCTATCGCTAGATGGACGTCTGGGCCAATATAAGCTAGGGGTTTGCCAGCCCTTAGGTCTTTTCTCTGGAACTCGGCTAGTGCAGCGTCGTGGCGGCTTGTTCGTACACCTGCAAGTTCCGACTAGGCGAGGAGTAGGCCCTGTTCTGCGTGAACAGTAGAGGAGCGACGGGAGAGCAGAATTTGTGAGCGCCAAGTCCTGTGTGTGTCTTCGGCCGAGGAATCTGCTTCTCCATCCCAACGGTCTTTTCTCTGGAACTCGGCTAGTGCAGCGTCGTGGCGGCTTGTTCGTACACCTGCAAGTTCCGACTAGGCGAGGAGT
>SMGT01005759.1:206877-227367 GCA_004794575.1 Lanistes nyassanus
TCAGTGCCCCGCAGCTAAGTGACGGACGATTGTGCGTGTGGCTGTGTTCGCCGGACAGCCGGCGGCCCTGATTATTAAAGGCTGTGAGCGAGGTCAGTGTGCGTGCCACGAAGGTTTGCATCCCTCCCCCTCCTTTAGTTCAGAGGTTAGTTTACCCCCGCACTCTCTCCAACCCTTAGCCCACCACAGTCTGCACCATAAAGTTTCATGTGTGTGCGTGTGAGGATGTGTATGTGTGAGGGTGTGTATGTGTGAGGGTGTGTATGTGTGAGGGTGTGAATATGTTTGTTTGTGCACGCGTTTGCGTGCGTGCGTGTGTATACCTGTGTGTCCGTGTGTGTATGTGAGAGAGAGAGAGAGAGAGAAAGGGTAAATGTGTATGTTTATGCCCCGCGCACGCGCACGTTCTTGCTTTCGCGTTTATTTTCCTAGCACAGATATATAAAAGTGCTTCGATCACATTCGCTACTCCAGTTACTCCACCAGACACGTGTAGTTTAGGCCCTAAAGTTATGGTTTACGTCACGTTAGACAAACGTGCGTCAAAGAGTCTGACGCCAACAAGCACTTGAAGACAGTCGGACGCCATATAGCGATAGGTGATTATCATCCGGCGTATTTTGGAGAACGCAGAAGAAATTTGAAGTGTAGTCGGTGGAACTGTTGCGGGGCATTACTATCAGTGGAAATACTGAAACAGACCCTAGGAAGCTCGGTCATAAGGCTACCCGAAGACTAGCAGCACAAAAGAGAAGGAAGATTATAATGGCTTCTTCTCTTGCGAGCTCTGGCGAAGATGCATCGCTTTTCTTTGCAGTGTCTTCTGTCCCCTTTACTGAACTCCGGAACGGCCAGTCAGTCATCAGCCGGGAGATGACCTGCCATTGTCCTCCCGAAGTTCACGACTGCCTAAGTGAGGAAAGTGAGCAGCAGTCATTCTCTGCGGTCCGTGCCGCTGACCCTGAAGTGGTCAGGCTCGACAGTGTGGTACAACCGAGCCTTCTTGCCTGATCCTTGGTCTTTAGTGAAAGATGAGGTGCAAGAATATGTCTGGCGTAAGACAGCAATCCGCAATGTTTAGCGCGTGTAACAAGAAATGTAGCATGTCTGGCAGATGATGGTAGGGAGCTGGACATATTCAGTGCATGCACAAGGCTTGTCTTTGCGTGGTTATGAAAAATGCCCTGACGACAATTAGACGTTTTTGTTGTGCGTGTCGGGGCTCGTGATTTCTCTTTGCGTAATGCAGTCTTCTGTACGGCTATTCTTTCAGAATTTTTGCATTGTGGTGTTCTGTAGAGCGTCATGACGCGGTGTGACACCCACGAGTCATCAAATCTCCGTCGGGTAGCTGCCCCACCATGAAATCTGTTCGTCGGCAGAGATATTGTAGAGTTATGAAACCCCAAAGATAAACGAGTTCAATCAATTTCTTTTCTTACATCGTTACCTCTCCTAAGATATGGAGCACGATTCAAGAAGAGTGCACTGTGCCGAATAAAACAAGAAAATATTGATCAAGAAAGGCGGGAGGAGAGCCTCAGAGTACCATGAGGTATTATACCCTTGAGAGCTGAACCTAAGGCAGTAATCCTGGTTACCGTCATCTGAAGAGTTCGATGGACATACCGAGATAACTGCAGCGATACGCACATTTTAACTGCTGCCTACGCCAGCATTGATCCACAGTGCAGGAAGTGGATCGATTAACGGTGAGGCGTGCGGGTGGGGAAGGAATTGGAGTTTGTTTTCTGCCAGTGATTTCCCAGCTCCGTTTAGCCTTGCATCCTCCTTTCCATTTCTTTGCTTGGCTAGGAGGCTAGGACAAGGCATCACTTAAAGCATAACAGGATGCAGGGAAGCAGGGAAACAGAAGAGGGAATTTGTGCACACTTTCTCCTGCGTACTTGAGCGCGCATGCGCACTTAAATGCTTTAATTAACGTGTTCAGTTGTAACACGCTGGCGGTTATATGCACGTCCAGTGGACCGGTATTTAATCTGCTTATAACTGAAATGCGCCTAAATAAAGAGCTTAAGAATACTAATGCCGCTTGGACACAGGTCTTCCATAAAACTGGTACGCGATTTAAAGCGGTATATTAATGAGAAGATCGAGGTCTGTCATCAAAAAATATAAGAAATCAGATTCTTCGCATTTTGGACGAGCACAAACACACGCGTGCCCAGGAAGACGGACAAATAATGGGGAGACAGACCTTCAGGAATGCCTGGCGGTCATTGCATGTGAGAGAGTGAACAGGAGAGAATTCTTGTTGCTGGGTTTGTTGACTGGCTGCTTGCTTATCGAGCTGGCTGGCTTGTTGTCTGGCTAGCAGCTTGGTTAATATGTTTAGGGTTTAATGCAGTTCCTGTAAACTGAACCGCATCACAATGGGGATTTTTTGGTGGAGGGGGGGGAGGAGACGAGGTCAGCTATGCACTGAAACATCCACAAAGCTGATAGCTGCAGTAAGATCACACATGTAAAGAGACAGTTGAAAATGGTCGTGCGATGAATGAATGGAATCTACAAAACTTTTAAACTTTAGGATACAAATCTTTGTCACTATCTTCAATTCGCAACAACAATGCTCTAGTAAATGAACTATTCTGCCCATCTCCCCAGAGAAAGAAAGAGAAGGAGGGAAAGAGAGATGCAAGAAAGAAAAGAGACAGAAAACCCCAACATATATTAATGTTGTACTAATTTGAAGCATCTTTCACACAGAAGTCGACATGTAATCCGAATGCTGTGATCCTCTTGCGACTTACAAATTTCGTGCGGCTGACAGCTATCAATAATACAATGCCCCTAGCGTCATAGTTTCAAAGAAGTAAAGAAAAAGTTATTGATAAGGAACAAACGTGTGAGGGAGTCTTACCACCAGAGGTAGATCTGGGGGCTCATATGAGAATCTAGAGAAATTTCGAAATACTTATTCAACGAGAGGTGTCCTGTGCTTACAATCGAAACCTTAAGGTTATACCATATGCGGCTGTGCCTACCAGACAACTCGCTTCATCAAAGGACTGTTATGCTATTTCCACTCATCTTTGTCGGTCTCAATTTCTATCCTTCCTTCTATTTATTTTTTTCTTTCCCATATCTCACTCATGTGGGCCAAGTTCCTGGCAGGGCGCTAAATTCCCAACACTAACAGTCCCTAAGGATTTGTGCTTCTTTCTTCTTCATAATATGTTGGGTGTTTACATAAATATGCTTGCTGGTTTATTATTTTACATACTCTTTTTTAAGAATAAACCTTACCTTGCATGGCAGACTGAATGTAAAATTACTTCTGGCGAAAGCCTGGGGAATGAAAAGCTCTTCCTAAACTATAATCATTATTTATGTAGACTTGTTCATAACCTTCATGGTAGCGCTTGAGAGAGGGAGAGGGCCCAGACTGCCAGTGTTGAAATCTGGCGCCATATGAAGAGAAAACACTTGTGTCGGACATGGAATCTTTACCAACAGCCATTTGTATACTTGACAAATACGCGTTACGATATGCTATGATTTGTGGGAAGTGAAGATTTACACAAGCCTATGACCGTGCACCGGTAATTGTAAGTTTATGTAAAGATGCTGCCGTATGTGTCCAGTTTTGGACGTGCACATATATCTGGTTTACACACAGCAAAGAGGATTCCGCCGAGAGACGCCAATATCTGCTGACTTGGCGTTAAGTAACCAAACAAAACAGGGGCTGGCCCCAGAACAGTGGCAGGGCGTGTTTTGCTACTATACAGATGGGCATGGGTTCGGATCCGGTGTCCTCAACATGAACTTTGTTTGCATGTGGCAACTGCTTACAAGGCTATAGCCGCCAGATATTTTCTCCAAGCAGTCTGGTTTCCTCCCCATTCCTCTTCGTGTCACCAATTCGCGTTCGTTGCTGATTGGGCGTTACACAGTAAACAATAAACATTAGACAATAAACAAACGCCAGAAGAGGGTGGAGACCCTCTCTGCAAAGGTTTGGCGTGACCAGGCAACTCTTGTAAGAGCTGTGTGCCTGGAGCAAAACAAAATTTCACGCATGCGCCTCGGAGACCTTTCGTCTGGTGACCGTTAAGAGCGGAAGGAGACGTTGAAATGTCAATAATTCACGCGTCGGGCCTGGGCTCAAATGGATCATGTTCACGCCCCACGCAAATGGTACCGTCATGCGTTCTGTTCCTAGTCCTAGCCTCCCAGCATCTTCATTTCCAGACGTCTGATCAGAAACGCTGCGCTAGGCTTACTAGTGCGCGTCCTGCGGAATGAGAAAAGAGGGAACAACTAAGGGCAGAAAGTATATGGAGCAGTGTTTCCAACTCAAGAAACTGGGCATAGCGAGGAAAGGGGATGCAACCCAGCACTGCTAACTTTGCACGCATTATTGGTCGTGTCGCGAAATGGCGCCAGTAAATCAGCTAAAACCCTGGGAAAATACCTACACCCTGGTATTGTGGAACCTGGGTCTATGTTTCCGTGGTCGGCCGACTATGAGTTACGCGAATGTAGTCAGTGTATTGGCGTTAAAAGCGTCAGGCGTGCATCGAGAGAAAAGGATCAGAGGATGGGTGAAGGAAGTCGTTATTAGTTACCGCCCCTGAGAAGGAAACGAAGGGTGCCTCGAGGTAGAGAATGTAAACATCAAAGTCACAGAGATATTATTATTATTATTATTATTATTATTATTATTATTATTCTCTTGATGATAATTCTGATTGATGATTGATTATTAAGATTTGATGAAGAAAAGGCGGAAAAGCAAACACTGCTTGATTCTAAGTGTTTCAAACTTTAACTCCTTCGAGATGACATTCAAATAAACATACGACACGGGCTGTCCCCTCCCCACGCCTCATTCTCTGCAGATGTCGCTCATATGGCCTATGTTCTGACCCCACCACTCTGTAATGTTCTCCTGTTTAGCGTCGCGAATGATGGAGCATTGAAATTAATCACGCGAATATCGCGAGGGGACGCGAGAAAGCCGATACATCTTTGAATTCATCATCGCCAGCGCCTCGGTGTAAACAAGTTTGTCTAGCGATCGCTGCGTTTGTTCACGAGGCGTGGAAGGGAAAGCTCTGTTAACAAGATTCAATTAGTGCTCGTAAAAACTGTACTTTTTGGGGATTGGTGTTTATTGGTTAACGTCCAATAGCAAACGAGATGCATATCAGGACAGCGTTGCTTGAGACAAGTTAACGCGCTGCCACACTGGGACTGCTGTCGCAACACAGGTTCGGTCCCACCAGTCACATTATACTGACACAGGTCAACCAGTCCTAGTACTGTTCCCTATAGTGGCAGGCGCCTGACAGGGCAGCTACTAGACTGACAATTTGTAAGTCTTAGGTCCGGGAGCGAACTCCCGAGCTCCCGTCTCATAAGGTGGCGCCTAAACCATTACACAACCGAGGGTTCTGCAATTTTTTGAGAAATCTCAAAAGGTTTCAAAAGCCTTATGAAACAAACTGACCGCCATTTTTATTTCAGGCTACGAAAATAGCATTTAAATTGTAGTTGTTGTCGCTGGTCACGTGCGTTGCATACGGTTATGTTAAGCGCTGCCAGTACCTCTTGTCGGAGTTATCATTCGATAATTTAAGCGCTCGGTCCTCATTTGTTCTTTATTAATTATAAAGAGTCACCAAATGTGTGTTTATCTATACAAGTGCGTGCGTGCGTGAGGGCGTCTGTGTGCGTGTATATGTTTGTCAATGTCCTTAACTGTACGCACCAAAGACATGTTTGAGAGTACGATGGTATGCAGAAAATGATGCACTTTGCATAATTATGTCAGATTTTAACTTTTATTGAGTTTTGTTTTAGACACTCAACACATGCACTGCTAAATGTCCCATCGAGAATTAGATATTTGCCACAGAAACAGAAATATTACTATTCCAGATCTTTAGAAACAATCTTTTTGGTTCAGAGCCATCGCCCCCGATGCAAGGTGCGTCATAGTTAGTCAGATCATTAAGTAAAACCTGGTGTTTAGTGCAATACTGTCCTTGCAGAAAAATGTCTTATTGCAGCTTAACCTCACTAAATTGTAATCCAGACTTCAGACATTTTGTTTTTATATAGGTCAGGTCGAATGCGAGTTGTATTGGAGTTTTTCATTTCTCAGAGGGCCTGCTCCAGCCACAGCCAGTATCGATTCCTAGCGACCCCGACAATTGAAGTTCCTTACTCGTGGGTCTATTCATTAAAGTGACTGTCTCGACTGAAAAGAATTTTGAGATTTTTCCAGAAACCAGCACCAGACAGATGATGCTTCCTTTTCTCTCGCGTACGCTCCACTGGCCACCCGTCCGAGCGAGGTCAGGAGGTACAACTGGCCATTCCTGTTTCTCCTGGTCCGGATGGACTCCTGCCCCAGACGGCGTCATCATTCGTAAGCATCACGCAAACCCTCCGCACCCCCATCCCTCATCTCGTCGGTCTTCAGTCCATATATCGGCGACTTCTTTCTCCCAGCACCCACGGCTACGTCGGCCGATTATCCAGTATTCTAATATTTGTAGTCTCGCCAGCCGACAGCGGGCCGACAATGTAAGACTATCGCTCGGCATGGACATGGGTGCTGGGCTCATGCATCGCAACAGTATCATTCCTGCTCAGCAAGAGTCAAATGAGACTGCCAACTCCCGCCTCCCCACCCAGATACCGGGTATAGTCCAGCACTTTTTCTTCTTCCTTCAAAAGGCCTTAAAAACTGAGTACTCCCTTCCTTTTTCATGCACGTGAACACTGTCGTTTTAGGAACGACACCGTTTAGTCCGAAAGATGGTCAAAAACATATCTTAAACAACTATCCATTCGGTACAAATGATCGCCCAGTTCCCACGCAAACGTTTCGCCAGCCCAGAACCTCTGGGCAGAAAGTATACAGTCCCTTCAAGACTTGCCTGGCCGTTTAAAAAATTTTCTTTTGTCAAACAGGTCACCGCTTCTTTCGCTTTCCCACAAGACCACTTCATCACCAGCCACACTGGTCCTATCGTCTTCAGACAAGATGGCAGACTAATTTCACGTGATGCAAGCATCTCCTAGGAGACGTTAAGGCGCTCGAGGTTCGGGAACAGGATCTCTGGAGGTTACGGCCCACCGATCCTGATTAACAAAGAGAAATAGAATCTCGAGGCACACAGACGAGACAGCTGAAGATGTTTGCTGCCAGCAAATAAATCATAACCGACGTTAAACTCTCCTGGCCCACAAGCTCACAACTAGAAATTCGTGGCTCAGGAGATTTTGTTAAGAAGCGACAGGCATCATACAGGTTAAGCAGAAAGTATCATTCCAAAACAGACGTACTACATGAAGGCTGAAGTTAATTATTACATCATAAACAATACATACAACTGTGCACTGAGGTTAAATATCTGTTGGTTATGGTGTCCTCACACGTTGCATCTGCCCTAAACCAAAGGATTCGGTGCTTAATGCTAGAGAGTTTTGTATGTGTGTGCATACATGTGTACGCGCGCTCCTGTACAAGCGCGCTACCCAAGCTAGTTTATATTGATCTAAAAATGACATATCTGTCATAAGCACTTTAGGATCATCAGCCTTTGTCAGTTTTCTTGATATGACACAACATATATTATAAGTGGCGAAGGATGATTGACATGAAGATAGATAATAATTGTTTTCAAGAAAAAACTGAAAGAAACTGCAGACATATGGACGCATAAAAAGGCCGGACTAATAAAGAAGGATTACAAGGAGAAATGCCAACCAAAAAAAAAACTTACGATCACAAGAGGGGCCACAGGGAATGAAAATAAGGGGGAAAGGGTGAGTGTTGGGGTATTATGGGCAGGCGATAAGCTAGGAGCACGGAATTGATGGCGTGGAAGTTATATACAAAAGGAAAGCCTAAATTAACTTAAAATGTATAAAAATAAAGCATACGAAATGTTGAAACTTCATCTAAATCTGCCCTCCCGCTTCTCCAGTGGACGTGCCATTATAGATTTTCTTCACAAATAAAGGAACATTCCTTCCATGAAGCGAGTAATTAAATCTAAAATGTTTGCATCCCGTTTTAGGAAGGAAGCGTCATGCATCTGGCCATAACACACATTTTAAGGGACCACTCGGAGCAATGGAGCTGATAGTCAACACAATGGCAGTGTTATCACGCAATCCACTGATCCCACACCTCCATCATAGGACCTCCAGTGACAAAACAAGCACTGCATAGAGAGGGTTGTTCCTAGGAAGAACATTATCTGCTCAGTGGGACAAACGTACCCAAACACGAATTGCCCACACCATACAGCCACCAGGGAATGAAGAGAGATTTCGCGAATAATTGACAGACCTGATCTAGGAAACCACCAACAAACGCATAAATGCGGAAAATTGAAGATTTATCTGCAACTCGTAGTCGATGTTCTTGGATAAGAATGTTAACAGGCGCCACCAGCGTCTCAAAGTGCATTTCGGCTTTCGTATTATAAAAATGAAACGTGACACTCAGAGCTTTTAAAAATACTTGACCCACTTTGTTAGATAAGCATCGTCACATCCAACCGCTCATTAGAGAGATATTTATAGGGTTTCAAAAAAGCGATAAAACGCTCAGCTACTATTTTTTCCCTTATGTAATATGTTATTACTGTTAAGCCGCTTACCGTGCACGCCATTGTGACGTTAGTGTGGAGCCCTTGAGCTCCAAGAGACACAACTTGACACTAACAAGATGACCAGAAAAAAATGGTAGGTAGGAACATCATAGACAGCCCATGGTCATACTCTGACGACACAATTCGATCTCTGAACGTCCAAATCTACAAAAAAGCAAATGGTTTGCAGATGCAACGGGAAAGATGCGACAGAAAGAAAGCCGAAATCTCGCGTCACCAAGACGTCCGCTGAGTTTTCAAAACCAGACAACGCCCGTTGTCATAGTGTCCCACGTTTCGTACACTCGGAGAAATCTGGGGGGGTGTTGGCTTTGCTTTGCTAGATAGAGGTAATTGGTCTGGTGATAAAGACTGGAAAACTACAGAACACAACTCATTTGAAAGGGGGTTCAGCTTCTTTGAACTTCAAAAAAAAAAGCTAATGGGATTCTTCATCTGTCATAGGAAACGAAATCCTCTGACATTATGGCCAGGTTAATCCGAAATATTGCGTCGTCACCATCAGCAGAGCATTCAGCGACTTAAGGAGAGTATAAAACGGTGTTTGTACAAAATAAAACTAAAGTGTTACAGAGAAATTCAATCTGAAATACGTCGGACATGTTTGTCAGAAAACCTTACACTAATGAAACATTATTACTAAACTAGTATGTACGTGTGTATGCAATGGACAGACGGACGGACGGATGTCCAAAGATATACGACACTTTGTACTGCATGAATGAAAACATCTTGTCGCACCTCTCATGTCGACTTCACAGTCTGGTTGACATTGCGACAACTAGAAAATCATGCGTGAGCTGTCCGCAGTGTTCAGTCAGCAGGGCTGTTCAGTTACGGGCTCGTTTAGTGAGGGGCAAGTCTTCACACGAAGTAATGTGTGTACTTTTATAAATTGTCGAAGTGCATCTTCATTAAAATACTAAAATTGTTATCGCTTGCGTAAACAGTTTAAAAAAATCAGGAAACAGGAGACTGAGGCAGAAAGGCGCTTCATTAAGTTTTCGTATGTGAACATTACAGAAGGAAGGAGGGTCTTTGAAATGACATGCTACATTGTCGAAACTTCCCGAGTTCTGTATATTTAAACGATAGACGACCTTAAGCAACGTTTATAAGACCCCCGTGGGGAGGCCGTGTGGGGCTGAGGGGACTGCGCATTAGTGTCTCCCTTGACGCATTAACAACCAGGCGATGAAGGCAGCAGGAAAGAAATGTAAGAATGAAATAACACGTGAAATTGTTGTTTTCCGTGTCTGCGGGCTAACGTGCGGGTATTCAGCATTGCCAATTGTAAACAAAAAATCTCTCGCTCCATTCTCTTTCTCTCCTTCCCCCTCTCTCCTCTCTCTCCCCAGTCTAACTCGCACGCGCATACCTCTCTCTCTCACACACACGCACACATGCACACGCACACACACACGTTCGCGCGCACGCACACGCACGCACACACGCACGCACACGCACACACGCACACGCACGAACAGAGCTGAGAAGGAAGACAGAGAGAAATGGAGAACAATTGAGCAAGTGAGAACAAGGGAGGGTGAAAAAAAACTAAAATCTTGCGAGCAGCATTCTGCTCACGATCGAATTGTTTTCACGAGTATCACAAACGATAATATTTCGTAATTCCCTTTCCTTCCGAATGTGGTCGAAGAAAGAAGAAATCTAAGGACGAGTGGTTACCCCCACCCCCACCCCCACCCCCCACTAAAACATCGTCTTTCGTGTTAGAGAGCCGTGCATGACGACAATAGCGAGATGGGAAGGCCGGGAGCCCCACACAAGCGAGAGCGAGGCACGCCTTTTTTCTGTCATTGTGCTGGTAATGAAGCCAAAACGCTGAGGATTCTGCTGAAAGCACATGAACGCTGTTTGCTGCCAGCTATGTCATGAAGCGTGATGTGCGTCAGTAACCACTGGGTTACGTCTGGCGCGCAGGAAGCCAAGAAAACTTGAGGCCTCTTACTGCAGCGGCGTTGGCCCCAGAAACCCGAACATAAATAATGTCGCCCAGTCTTGATACTCGGGTTGCACAGCGTTGTCGCGCCGAAGACTTTGCAATCATTGTCGACAGTATCGTCGTCTAAGCTATTTGGTAACTGCAATTATGCTCGTGATCAGTATCACCGTTTTATCCTTACTTTATATAATACAGATGCAGTATGTCAGTACATGGGGGGGGGGGTGTCAGTGTTTCGCTAGTTTTATTCAAACCATATTCCGTAGACATGGACGTCAGTATTTTTGTCGCTATCCATTTTCTTGTCGGAAAGTGAAAATGTCCTGTGGTCTGAGTAGTTTCCTTGGTCCGGATCATTAATTTACAGCAAGTCAAGGCCTGCAGACATGACCCACAAGCACTCATCTAAGCCCTCTGAAGACGTTTGCTCAAAAATGTGCTTCCACGCAAACACGAGCCATTCGTCTGTCTCTTGCACATGCAGTGCTGGTGGCAAAGCCGAATAAGCCAGCGTCTCGCTGAGGCCCATGCCCTTGGTATCAGAGCCACAGTAAAAAAAATAATAAAAAATAGGGTATTGCTACAGATAGAAGTCAAGCGAAAACTTAATTTCAAGCTCTCTAATATCTTGTTATTTGTGGTCAGTGGTGATTTATTTTACTATGCTCCAACCTCGAGATTTACTCGCTAGCGTATGAATAATTACGTGTAAAAACTGTTATGTGGATAGCTGGGAGGGGGGGGGGAATTGGTGCTTAACGTCCAGCCGCAAACTATGTGCATATCAGGACGGTGTTGCTTAGACAAAGTTTACTTGCTGCCACACGTGGGACTGCTGGCGCAACACGAGCTTCAGTCCCACCCAGTCACATTATACTGACACCGGGCCAACCAGTCCTAGTACTGTTCCCTGTAGTGCCAGGCGTCTGGTAGAGCAGCTAGTAGATTGCCAATTTTTAAGTCTTAGGTATGACTCGGCCGGGATGCGAACCACCGACCTCCCGCCTCGGAAGCGGACGCCTTAACCACTAGACCACCGAGGCGGTCATGTGGAGAGCTGGGAACAACGTAGACGCAAAATTCATACATAAATCGGGCCCCGTATGCAAGACAATCAAATAGCTGACATTTCTGTCATGGCAGATATTTTAGAATAAGTTCCTTGCATTTCCCATGCACGAATACCGAATACCCTGTTTACCAACGTTTATTCCCGATCGGTAATAATTTAGTCGGTCTCGAATAGCTTATTCCAAGTTCGCCGAACCAGCTTTTCGGATATACATTTAGTACAGTTTACATGCATACGGGGTCAGATGTTCTGCCATATCCAGGGGACGAATATGTGGATTAAGTTTTCTTGTAACGACCGTAAATACGAAGTGAGGTGGGACACAACTGTAAAAAAAAAAAAAGGAGAGGGGGTAGGTGAAACATGGCAAACCCACGCGTCATCTGCGGCCGACGTCGTCAACGCCAAGACTGTGTGACAGCGCAACACCCTTGAAAGGGCATGGTTTATCGCTCCGGCTAATCCTTGGCATAACGGGGATCGGAAACTTTCCAGCACAACATGCAATTCTGGGGGCTTAAGCGTTGACTGTTTTATCGACGTTATTCCTAAATGTAAACGGACCGAAACGTGCATAGCGCTGGAAAATCTGGGATGCAGGAGGGGTGGGGATGAACGAGTGTTCAAGCCTGGGAGAAAAAGAAATGCTGAAATAGTCTGTACTTCATTGTCTCTGTTATTCCTTGTTAGTTAAAATTCTCTCTCGCGCGCGCGCGCGCACGCACACACACACACATACACATGCACACGCGCGCGCAGGCAGGCACAGATATTTCTCTGTCTTCCTCACCCCTTTATCATCTCATTCTCCTCCGTCTTTCAGCTCTTCGCTGGTCATCCCCTTTCCCCACTCCCCCCTGCAATGATTGCTATAATGTGGACAAGATGACTCAGAACGCTTCGTGCTTAGCGTAATCCCCGGGACATCAAGAGACGAGTGCTGAAGGGCAGTTGCCTTACTTGTGCGTGTCCTATACCTGCATTATTTTTCAAGATCTAGGTCTCTGCCCGCCCTATCTAGCCATCCATCCATCTCCCCACTCCTGCCTCACTGCCTCTCCTTTCCCTCTCTCCTCTCTTTAAGACAGCTTTAGCGCTATGTTATGAAAACAGTAATAGAGAAAAAGACGACTCAAATTTATATCTCAAAAGGGAAACGTGTAGGGGAGTTTATTCTTCTCGAAGTAACAGGAACTGGAAAAAAATCGAACCCAAGGTTTTATCAGCGCTAAAACTATTCTCCGCAGACTGACCAAAGCGACTCCCTAACATGCTAGATTGGTCTGTGAAATTTGATTTTTTTCCCCTCGGGTTAGGAACAGTAAAAGATTTTTTAAATCTCACAATCATGTCCTCTTTCCACCATTCAATTAACAGTTCAAAGAAAGGTAACTCCGTATGATTTGCGCGTTGACGTCTCTGTACTTGTGACGTAAAGCATTAGCTTCACTGTATTTTTATTCTCACGTTCGGAAACCTTGAGATAAACTCCGGAACGGGCTTGATAGACTTGACAAACCTCCTGTCAGTGGCCTGATGTGAAGTCCGCCCCTGATCCGTGCTTATTATTTTCTTTTTCAGTAAAATGCAAAGAGCTATAATCAGTATTTAGACATGCAGTAAGTTTTAATAGTATATCAAATTGTTCAACACATACCGATATTTTATTTTCAAATATAAAACAGAGCAAATGTACACACATTTTTGTAAAAGAAGTACTTTCAAAACTTTTTTTTGAGTGAAGGATAGCAAAAAGACCAGGGGATGCTGGAGGAAATCTGTGATGGCTAGTGGAAGCCCAAACATTTTTTACAAGCCCGGATGTTAGGCGTTTTCCCCCTTTTGATTGCAATAAAGCAGTGACTGTGCGGAGGATCTGAACTGCCGGTGGCATCTCGGCTGGTAAGCCCAAGATGATCATACACATACACCAAGCTTCTCGCACGGTTTAAATAAAACGAATGAAAACAGCAATAAAGACCTCATCCAACCGCCTGCAGGTCTAAGATTAATCCAGTTTTGATGGACAGATTTCTTCCAGAAGTTCTCGGTGAAATTGCTCTAAAGAAATATACGTCTTCATAGAAGATCTGTTTAAATTCTCGTCAAACTAACTTTTGGGATTGTTTTTTTTTTCATTTAGCAGCCGGTAGGATTAAGTCTGTATCACAGAGGCGTGTAAGCCAGGCATAACATGCTAGACTGGTTTGTTTCCTGAGTTTTGTTGTTTTAACTGAATATTAGCTTCACAGTTCTATCGTTCCTGTTATGAAAAAATCGTCAATCTCTTGTTAAATGAAATTGGGAACAGCCCATCAGAACCTGCAAGCGATTCAAGGGTGACAGACGATTTTAAGACCAGTGCTTATCCTCAATTGCAATAACAAGTGTTGTTCATTCCGTGGGCAGTTTATTAGTGAATGGTTTTGAATTAAACCTCCCTAAGATAAATGCCGTGCTGCATCAACGAAAGGTCGTCTGGTTGCCCTTGGATACAGTCGTCTGACTTGTCTGGCTGTCTGCTGGAAGTTTAAAAAAAATTTCAGACCCATCCATTGTAGCCCACGATGCCAGCGTGTCCCTTAATCACAGCGGCCTGTTAAAGGATGACTCTTTCAGTGAAGCTTGCTAGCAGTAGCCAAGATATCCCGTTCAGAGGGCCCGAATATTCTGTCGCACGTGCTGCACGGTGAAGGCGTGCCCGTGTGCGAGTTCTCGCGGCCTAGTGCCGCTAACATGTCTCAAAGCATACTAGGTAACAAAAGAGCGCGGACAGTTCAAAGCCCTGCATGAAAAGAGAAGATAACTCCTATTCGTCTAACCCGGAGCCGAAGGAACCCCAGCTTGTCTTGCGCGCTGCCGCTGAAGCTGTCTGCAGCTTTTCCAGACTTTTTCTCCTCCATACTGTCTCCTTTAGTTTTGTCCTTCACACCCTGCGTTTTTCATCCTTCAAGGGAGTAGACAATTTGACAGAGTTTCTGTGTGGCCTATTTTCGTGAGAAGTCTATTGATCTTGGCATTAGCTGTTTCTTCAGCCAGAGTCAATGAGCAGTTAGGTTGATCTGTAGAGCTGAAGAACAATCACATAACTTTTAGTCGACGTGGCGTCGTCTGGAGTAATTTTCAGAGACTGCTCACGAAAATTAAGAAGTCGAAAGAAGATTATTCTAAACTGTCTGTGGGGCGAGGGGGCACCGTGTATCTATATATCATCAGTTACATTTAAGACGGAACATGGCTGCAAAGTCAAAGTCTGTTCCCCTGTTATACTTCTTCGCATTAATAAAAACTTCTTAATTCGTGTTCTTTTTCAAAAGCACTGCTACCCCATAATCTGTTTTCTTTTCTGGCTCTAGCCTTATTCTTAACTTGCTGGCTACTTTTTTCGGCGATAAGTAAAATACGAATAAGCTGCAAAGTTTAAATAAAAGTCCGACTATATTTGGAAGAATTTCGTCTGTCCTTGAGTTTGTTTTTTTTGAAGAGTATTTATTCTATGTAAGCTACCCAATGTTCTGTAACAGTGATTACCTACGAATTTAATGCATGGTTACGTTCTCTTGGGTGCGTGGAGGGCACAGGCATGATGACTTTTCCACGATTTATTTGCCGCTGCTCCAGTTTTTGCTTCACCGCCCTTTCTTTGACCTGGGATATCGTTAAGTAAGCGCTCCAGACAGATCTTATGACATTCCCCCCCCCCTACACCGCCATCTCCACTACCTCCAGCGGTTAGCCAATGACTTCACAGAGGTCAGGCAATGTGTGCACGAGTTTGCTTAGACACACGTGAAGTCAACCAACAAACTGTCAGAAGAATGGATTTCTGGCCACTGAATATCTACGTCATAATTCTGCCCTAGCCTGAAGAAGCCTGCGGCGTAAGTTTTCTCGACCCCATGCTGTCCAGACCTCCACAGTTCTCTCTCCTTCTCTCTCTCTCACACACACACACCCACGCACAAGCACTAACGCACGCACGCATGCACGCACAGGTACAGAAAGCTGTACTTTTCTGTTTGGGTCCCCTCACCTCCTACCTCGTGCTCGACAGTTGGCATAAATCTACAAAACAATGCGGTCATTCTATTTACTGTCTCTCCTTATCACTCCTGCCTCCGTTCTTTCTTCTTTCCTTCCTTCACTCACTAGCTACCTCACTCAGTTTTTCTCGCTTTTCCGGCGTTCTGTTTTTCTGTCTTTTTTCTACCGCCGCTCCCTCTCCCCTAGGTTCAGATGGTTTTTGGTGCCACACCTGTTAAACCACCGAAAAAATCTTTCCCCGCCCTGGTTTTCACGATCTCATATGAAAAGGTGTGACACATACACCAAGCTTTAATCAAAACGACGGATAAAATTAACTTGTATGCAGTTTCTCTAGAAACCGAGAAACGAACGTTATTTTTAAAAAAAAGGTCGGACTTTCCTTAGCCCCTGTCAGGAAGATGATCTTGGATTAGGCTAGAGAAGTCGATCCGTCTCTTTAGAAAGCGAGACGACCGGGGGATTGGAGGAATTTGATTTTCTAGGATCTGAGATAAGTACAGAAAGAAATTAACGAGCATCTACCTTCAGGATGTGAGTGTGGTACAGAAGTCTGCTTCAGGCATCTTTTACGGACCAACGATGTAAAAAAAATTCCTGATTTAAAATAACTAAAGTGACCTTTTTATATTGTTTCTACAGACGGACAGGATGATTGACACAATAGCAGCATTAGTTACTTCTCTTACCCCCTTCCTATCCCGTCACTTATCTCCTTCCCTATTATCTCTCTTACCCCTTCCCATCCCGTCTCTTGTCTCCTTCCCTATTATCTCTCTTACCCCTTCCCATCCCGTCTCTTATCTCCTTCCCTATTATCTCTCTTACCCCTTTCCATCCCGTCTCTTGTCTCCTTCCCTATTATCTCTCTTACCCCTTCCCATCCCGTCTCTTGTCTCCTTCCCTATTATCTCTCTTACCCCTTCCCATCCCGTCTCTTGTCTCCTTCCCTATCATCTCTTCCTCTCGTTCTCGAGAGAGAGAAGAGTGAGCGAGTGAGGGATCAAGACAGTGAGAAAGATTGGGAGATCGGGTTCAGGTATAACTGTTTAACTGTGAAGAATAACAAAGCTTTCTGGGAAGACTAGTCGACTTAAATTATTATTATTGATTTTATCTGATTTTTGGAATAAAAACTGGCTACGAAATAGCGATTTCAAACAAATCAGAACCACTTAAGTATAGGTTCTGTTCATAATTATGAGCCATTTATTAACACCTCAGGTCTGGGTGGCATGAACGTAATCTGCACACGCAATCACAAGACCAGTGATAGCGGTTCCTTCACCCCTCAACGTGCAACTTTAAGAACGGAAAGAACGTACAAACGCTGATTCAACCCGGCACAGAAGTTGATTTTCCCCAGTATAATGTTTGTAGTCGATGGCTGCTCCAGAACATTTTCAAACAAGTCAAATATGGGTGTGTTGGACCGAATTTAAAGAAGCTTTTCTTAATGTCGGAGACAGCGCGGTACAGACTTGATTACTTTCAGCCCAGACACTGTGACCTTGTATCTATTTTAAGACATAAACACCTCGGGCCTGATTTGAAGTAAGCTTCCAGTTCCTGATTCTGATTGAATAAATCAGACATTCTGGTTTACCAGCTAACGAAAATGTAAAATCATGCTCTTGTTTACTTGGGGTTGTTGCTGTTGTTGTTCTTAGATCAGCCCGTTCCCGCCTCTATACTTCTGCCTCTCTCTGAGACTGGAGAGATTGACGGAGGGTGGGGGAATTCTTATTTCTAATAATTGCAGAGGTTGTACATGTTCAGGAGAGCTACAATTCTGATCTTTCACGAGATTTTTTTCCGCTTTAAGATTTGGCAAATATGCTTTCTCCTCTCACTCTTAAGAGCGCGGACGCACACGCGCACATGCACTCACACCGCAGGCACTCACATTATAAGCACTTTCGCACACCAAGCGATTTTACGCTTTTCGCGCTTTCACATTCGAGCTAAAGACCCTGATGTTTGTAATAGACGCATATGTTAGTGCGCATGTCTGAGTGTGTATTATGCACACGTTGTCTACATGCATGCCCGTGTTCACTTTTCTGTAAATGTGATTTTACAGACACGCAACTGTGACACAGCTGTACTTCCCAACAGCGTAAAACATCAATGGCTTGGGGAGAGGGTGGGGGGTTGCCTTAACGTCCACTCGCATGCGAGTTGCCGAGACAACGTGCTGCCACACTGGGACTGCTGTCGCAACACAGGCTTCAGTCCCACCCAATCACATTATACTGACACGGGGCCAACCAGTCCTAGTACTCTTCCCTGTAGTGCCAGGCGTCTGGCAGGGCAGCTCCTAGATTGCCAATTTTTAAGTCTTCGGTATGGTCGTAGGTTGGGGCGCGAACCATCGGCGTCCCGAGGATGCTTTAACCCTTAGACCACCCAGGCTGTCGCAAAACATCAATGAAATGAAGGAACTTCACAGAAAATGCAGAGATCATAACAATTCTAGTCATGTGACACTTCGCAATTTGAATGCGCAATCCCACTCATCCACTGCCATCTGCTACAACTCCGAGGGAAGTGAGGGGGTGAGGGGAGTAGCACCCTGTTCGCATCGATTGAATACGAGATATTGCATTCATTTCTGCCTCCTCAGCAGGGGCTGTAGCATGCTACAGTGCAGTCTGCAATGCTGAATTACCTACTGAATAAGGACCCGTATGACACATAAACATCGGCAAAAAAGAAAAGAAGAATATATCTCGTATTCAGTAGATGCGACCAGGCAGGCAGGCAGGTAGATCAGTGGATAGGTGGGCTGGTGGGTGCATGGATGTCGAGGCAAATAAATAGAGATGGATGGAAGGTTGGGTGCAGCTAGATAGGTAGGTAACTAGGTAGGTAGCTAGGCAGAAAATTGTGCAAAGAATGCGAGGCTTATCTACATTTAGACTTTTTCTACACAATGCCGAGAATCTTTCAGAACATACTAATGTCAGTTATCAAGGAAAGGCGCCCTGGGTATTCCTGTGATGAAAATTGCAGACGAAGGGATATAAACTCTTCCTCCTTGCGTTAAGACCCAGGATATTAATTATTCATTTCCTCTCTTTTGTGGTGCATGCTCGTGAGCAGGCAGCAAGCAGAAGGAAAGCAGACAGACGGAAATTTGTAAAAATAAAAACAACAGAAAGAATCCTAGCACTGTTCCTTAGCCAGTGCTTGTGTGTACAACACAAGTTAGAGATTTTTTGCTGAACAGATGAGATGAAACACTGAAAAAGGGCGAGGTCTTTGCTCTAGGTTTGTCTTTTACATATATACATTGTGCTAAGACAGATGAAGGCCGTGTCTTTTCTGGATCGCGTGAATGTGTTTGGAAAATAATCAGCCTACAACCCTGAACGTGCGCTGTATCATTCAGAAGTCACCATGCATTTAAAACTCACAACTATGCTGCAGGGTACATGTGATAGGGTACTGATGAGGTCTTGAGCTTGCCTCGTTTCTGTTAGTAATCTGCTGCCGCATCGCACACATTGGCGATATTAGCCTCTCTCGTTTTAGGGGTAAAAATGCATCTTTTTCCTCATAGAGTTGCTAGAAACAGGCTGAGATGAAGAGCTTTCATCAATGCTTGAAACACTTCTGGACGTTTCACACTGTGTAGGTGATGAGAATGGTTGGGTAGATGGCAACCTTTTTAATGGTTGGAAAAGTCACAAGGCGATAAAAACAGGCTGTCGTGTTTCTTCTAAATAGAAATTGCACTTACAGTACGAAACAACTCCTTTCTGCCTACTCCCACCCGGTTCGCATCTATTGAATACGAGAGATATTGCCTTCACTGCTGCCTCCTCAACAGGGTCTGTAGCATGCTACAGTGCAGTCTGCAATGCTGAATCACTTACTGAGTAAGGAGCTGTCTGTCTGTCGGTCGAGTTTTCGCTCTCCATCTCCCTATCCCCCTCCCTTTTATCTCATCCTGTAACTTCATGTGCTTTAGCTTAACTAGACATTCACATAGTTTTTCTCTTCTGTACAAACATGACCTCTGATGGAAACAAAAGGCTTCAAACACCAACAACAAAAATCGCCCAGTACTTGTGAACGATAGACAAGAAGGAACATGGCTACTTTTACACGTTATGCTATTTTTGGGTCCAGAAACGTCATCTGAGCAGCTTTCTCCTTCCAACCACTCAGGAAAACGTCGTTTTGTTTAGAGTTACTGAAGCTAAAATTCAAAGCCAATCCACGTCTCTAGTTCTGACCACGTCCTGGCTAGTTTGCCTTAAAAAAAGAAGTAACTTTAGTAGAAAACAGACGGATGAACACTGTTGCGAACTGGGGGTTTTGAAAGAGACAACCGACCTCCGTGTTGCTCCCCCCGCCTGCGTGACCTTGTCACACGCACACAAATGGCTCGTGGTGGCGTTCCCCCCTCGTCCGCGAACAATTATTTCTTACTTATGAGTGGAGACCTCAGAAATCACTATCTCACTAACCTTCCCTGGCCCGAGCCCCCACTCCACTCTATTACACAACTAAAGATAACAAAGATGATTTCTGAGAAAGAGAATAAAAATGTAGTTTATTTACAAGGTAATTTTGGTTTTCATCTAATACGATAGGGCTGTGCCACAGCTCACTTCCTCTCCCTTACCAACATACATCACTCACCCCGCCATTAACCACAATGACAAAACACGTACCTCGATCTCGCCTCTGCTTACGAGAAATGAATGACCACGTGATGCACAAACTCACAGAAC
>SMGT01005759.1:228126-254035 GCA_004794575.1 Lanistes nyassanus
ACCTAGTGTGGACACAACTACCCCCCTCCCGTTCCTGGTTGTTTACCTCGCGCGGCTACATCAAAGCTCTTGATGCTCGACACTACGCGTCGCTAGTTTTCTCCAGCTACGTAATTTTCCCTGAACAACTAACGCACACCTGGTGAGCCTGACATCTTCACGAATCCCACCCCAGCGGCCCCAGGTAATTAACACCTTGCCCCTGGTTTCTAGGGCCAGTAACCTCGATCATAAGTATAAACAGGGAACTAATCCTGGGCTGGTGATGACGTGAGCGGCTAGATGGCGGCTTGAACAAGGGGATAATAGACCTTAATTAGGCCTGAGAGTCGAGGGTGGATCACACCTGGAATCTATGGTGCAATCTCCTTGACCCACCAGACCCCAACACGTGACAAACACTCTAGAGGGAAGATCCATTCGCATAGATTTCAGTTCAAACATTTGATTTCATCCATACTATTTCATGAATGTTTATTTGATGGATTCTGTGAAAAAGATCTGCACTTCAGTCTCTTACAGCAAGACGGAAAATGAAGAATTCCTCTCTGAAAATGAACTTTGTAGAGGCAATTGATTATGAAGATTAGAGCTCGGGAGATTTCGTAGTTGGGCCAGTCTGGTGTGAATTATCATCCCGAAGCCCCATTTGGTAGCAAACAGACTGTGATACGATATTGGCTCGAATCAGCAGAAAACTAGTATATTTGAAGTAAAGAGAGAAGGATACTGCAGTATGTAAGTTTCTAACAATCATATCTACATCAGCCATTTATCTTTGACTTTATAATTCTCGCACAAAATTCTCTCTCTCAGTAAAGTGTTTTTGTTCCTTGTCTTTATGTATGTGCTGTGGTATGTTTGCTTTTGTGTTGTCTCAATGGATCGTCTTGGTGACCTTGAAGGTAAAGAATTGTCAATATCCATCAGGCATGTCTACAACTAAAGATAACAAGAATTTTTAGTCATGTTGACGCCACGCTGTGAAACGGATCATCAACTATTTTTCCTTTTTTCGTTTATTGCTGGATCACAAACGGGTATTGTCCTGTACGTTTTCATCTCCCTGTCAAGACAGCGAAATTTTCTGAAAGGAACTAAGTCCCCAATGCTGAGGTTTGCCCCTTCACTCGACGGACTCCAGACACAATCAGAAGCCCATCTATGCGGACAGTGGACCAAACACAGACCCGTAGAGCAAACACTGATGAAGCGTTCTGCCCACACGTTTTGCCGAGCAGCAATGCCGCGATTGTTTGTGGGGACGTGCGTGTGTATATGAAGGCGTAGCCCTCAACAATGACACGCCTGCGTGATTCTTAAAGAACTCCACAATGGTACGGTACGTCTGCGTGACTCTCAAAGAACACAATCATACGTCAGCGCCATTCTTGATGAAAGGAGCATAGATAATAAGAACGAGTAAGAAAAAAACCAGCGTTTGCTATATTTTGCGTTGTGTGACATGTGTTCCTGTGTAGAACTTTCTAGTTTGCCTCTGAATTATTTTCAAAAGTAATCGGATGCTTTTAACAGGCTCTGTTTTAAAAATGGCCAAATGTTTAACGCTACAGTAGAACGATTTATTTGCTTTCCTCGCTTGTAATCTCCTTTTCTTGCGATATATATTCTCTTTTCTCTATTTTTCTACCAATTACTTATTTCTTGTTCTATTCTCTCTTCTTTTCCTCTCTTCGCTGTCAACTCTTCCTCTTCCCCCTTCCCCCTCCTCTCCTTTCTTCTTTCTTTTACTTTCTTTCTCTTACCTGCTTTCTAGTTTTTTTTTCTTTCTTTCACACACTCGCCCTTTTCAATAATTATGCTAAGCTATGAGCGCATGCGCATATAAATAAGACGTTAAGAAGAAATTTAGCAGAGATACCGCACACCATGTGGTGCTTTCTTGGAAGTGTCTGGAAACAAGGTGCCGTATCAGCAGAAAAAAGTATATAAATACACAGATCAGCAGTGACGCCCCGCCAGCTGCCGCATCCTTGTAACCTTACATCGCACAGTCTCCTACACGCCCCAAGGACAGAACTGACGCTGATGAGTTACGTAACGAAGCCCTTCGTCCAGCTGCCAAGCGATGTGAAACTCGAGGACAGCGTTCACAAATCTCCGTGCAGGCTCGCCTACGCGCTCTCAGCCGACCGCAGGCCCCATTTGTTGCGAGAAGTTACTGCCCTTCCCAGCCTGCAAGAGAGCAGGCCAAGAGAATTTGTCTTCCCTCGTTTCTCATCTCGAGCGGGGCCTGGGAAAACGCGTGAGCAGCAACTTCATTTCAGGCCGGGTTGTCTGGCAGTAAATATTCGTCTCCGAGTCTCGGGGCGAGGGTGTGAACAAGGCTAGACGTCGAAGCATAGAAAAAATGTAGACACCGTAATCGTTGCTTTGCTTTTGTCCTCCTTTGAACAAAAAATCGTCTGTCTGCAAACGTCCATGCACGAAAACTTGTAAAAGGCAGCAGTTTTCGTGAAAAATGACTGGACTTTGTTGCTAGGTTCTGGAGAACGCCAATCGTTCGTTGTAGCTGGACTGTCACTATTTGTTCATCCCAATAAATCTTATCTTTATATCTTTTTCTTCGTCGTTCGTCTTTAGAGCTCACGGGGTCAATGTGCACCCCCAGTTCGCAAAAAGTAGGAATGTATATGAGCAGGTTCAACCAATTACGAAAGCGTACTCTCCGGTTAAAAAAGAAATTTGATCAAATTTCCATGTCTTCAGAAATAACTTTAGAACCGTTTTTTATGTGACAAAGGCTGTCCAGTGAAATAGTACTGAAAAAGAAATTATTGCTTTTTTGGCAGAGGTGGGAAGATACTCTGTCATTACTAAGATACCAAAAAGAATGCACTATCAGTAACAAAATCTTGCGTCAGGACTGATAGCAGCAGCCATTCGGTTCAAATATACAATGTTAGCTATGGCTTTAATATTTCTGACGACGAACAATGCTGGCAATGTAGCAGCGATCCCTCTAACATATCAAAACAAAGAGAAAACGGTCATGGTATTTAAGTCTTTACAATTTTGTAGACTAAATACCAAAAGGAAGGACAGGTTTCTTTAAAAAATCAAAGCAGCTGAGCAGTACACATTGCGCACATCCCATGGCATTTTTCTTTTTTAAAAAAATTGCCTTTTCACCCGAAAACCAAAGATAAAAGCGTTTTCCTGCCTCAAAAATAGATTTTCGTGCGCTAGTTAGGGAAGACACATGACACATGCCGCTCTCTTTTTTTTTAAAAAAAACGTAACCAAGACAAAACAGAGAAAGCTGAGAAAAAGCTGAAGTCCATGGAGATGAATCACGTGATAAGAACACGATTCCCTGATTGGGCCCGTCTCTACAGGTCTGGGCGCTAACAAGCTTATCTTTGCAAGTAGGGTTCTGTCTGGGGACGAAACTCGTCGCTTTTATTGCTTAATTCTGAACTTGAAATTTAATTAAAACTTCCTCTTTCTGACGCAGATGCTTCGTTTTGCCTTTCGTGAAAGTTGCACTCAATGTCTGAAGTACATCTCTCTCTCTCTCTCACAGTCGATCACACGTACGCACACACACAATAGACCGCTCGCTCTCTTTTTTGCTCTCTCTCTCTCTCACACACACACACACTTAATCGATCATTCTCTCTCTCACTTAATCGATCACTCTCTCTCTCTCTCACACACACGCAATCGATCTCTCTCTCACACACACACACACGCACACACGTTTTCAGCTAACGTGGCCTATCTGCACTGTGTACTTACTCCTCTTGTAAATGCAGTGGTATGTATGTCTAAGTTCCAGCTGTACTGCAGCGAATGCATTTGAAATCTGTGACCTAATCTTGTTTCTATGTCTGCCTAATAATATGGTATGAATATACGTTATTTTATTGCTGGAAGGAAGCTGGAATGTAAGAATTAAAATTCTTCTTAGTAGTGGTGTGAACTGATGTTTTCAAATGATTTTCATACATTCACAAATTAAGAATTGTTTTCCCCAAACAAAGATTTCAATTTAGAAAAAAAACAATCCTAGTTCAGATAAAGAAAAGGAGTAAACAGTCTGCTTGAGGTCTTTTGGTATTATTCTCTAGCTTTTTAAACATTTTATCTCATGAGCCTTTTTCTAAATAAAATACATGTTGAAGAGACGTCGATGAGACTTAACAGAGATAATCTTATAAAACACAAATATTACAATTTTTCACATCTCTCGCTGTCTACTTTAAAAGCAGAAAAATTGTCTACATCAGCAATTCACAAATTCACTATCATTCGAGACTAGCATTTGAAAAGTACAACAGAACTGTATACAGGCCTTTTTTCGCGCAGTGGAAGATGCCTGTATTTGTTCAATTCAGCAGAAAAAAATGAGGGCCCAATGTATCCGATGTTCTGCTTTCTTGGCAAACTTCCTGTTCATCTCGGAATTCGGTGTAAATTAAGGGCTGCCTGCTTGGAAATCTTGATGGCTCTCACCGTCCTCCTGTACTCCCCTGACCTTGTCTTCTTGTCCGCCCCACCACTCCGTCTGTCCACCCTTCCCTGCAACTTCCATTATGCACGCACCTTCTTCGTGCCAATAAAACTGACAGACGTTCAAATTGAACGAAAACAAGCTCCTGTTGCGTGGTCGGCATATAAATTTAGCATTGCGTTTTGCGTTAGGGTGGTGTAGTATATTCTGTCTGTGCTGGGAGACAAAAAATAAAAGGATATTATCCCTGTATTCCCCTAATTATAATTAGCAAAGGTCGGACAGATTTTCAACACATTTAATCCCCCTCCTAATATCTAATCCAGCAACATCTGGTGTCTATCCATGCATCTTTTCTGTTTATTTTGTAAATCTGTCTGTTTATTATGTCAATCTTTCTGTTCATAATGCCAATGTTTCTGCTTATGAATGTCAGTCTGTGTTTACTATGCCAATCTTTCTGTTTATTATGCCAGTCCGTCTTTCTACTGTCAGTCTTTCCTTTATTTACTTACCTTCTTATTAAGTAAGCGTTGGTCAGGTTCCAGTGAAACTGATTATTTGTCTACCCTCCCATACACCCATCGATCGATCCATCCATCCATCCAACCAGCCAGCCAGCCATATTTTCGTCAACTTGTCAGTCTTTCTAGCCTTCTAAGACTCGATTACTTATTTCTAAGAGTTTCTTCACAGTCGGGAACTGTTTTCAATATCACCTCACAAACATGTCTGCACTCCATACAAGACTAAAGCGTGTAAACCACAGCTAAAGCTGCCTGCATTAGTTTCGCACGTCGGGAAAAAAATCTATATCTGACGTTCTGCTCATTCAAAGCCTCTGATAAGCACTGGTTTGAACCGATCCGGACGAGAAATTTTTTCCCAGCCTAGTTCAAGGCGATCCTGCGCACACTTACTCAGGAGCTGCGCGTGGGCATTTCGATTGCTAACCACAACAACGGGTGATTATAGGTCTGTGAACTCTACACAGCGTTGATTCTTATAGTTACACTGAAGAGGGCAATCCGTGGTGACCGATGGCTGAGTAGTAAAGACATTAACTTTCACGGTTCTGTTGTAGGGCTGGCTTGCAGGAGCGTTTGTAGCTGTTTTCCCGGTCATAAGAGTGGTCGTAAAGCCTATTCGCCCTGTGTATTTTACTTGTACTTTTAGGAAAGAATAGGGAATAAGAACGCACATGCAAGCCACCCCAGGTTCGAAACCCACATTAGCTTACGACATTTTGCGGGGGAAATGGGGGATTGGGGGATTGGGGGATTTGCGGTGGGTAGGGTTAGGGTTTCGTATGAGGTAGGACTTCTGTTTTTATGTAAAACTTCGTCTGTCTTTGAACTAAACGGATGAAAGGTAGTCTGCACATGCGCGCCCTGAATTCGGTTGGGAAAAAATTCGCGACCCGGAAGCTTCGGCGAGGACCATGAAAGTCTATGTCCTTCTTGAGTTTAGACAAGCAAATAGACGAGTACATTTTCCGAAAGTGTCAGGTCAGTCTTATCTTAGAGAAAAGACGATTGTGTGTGTATGCAGTCTTTACTCGTGTCATAAAGCATCCCCTACCGGGAATGTGTATCGTGACAGCTCCGTACGGAGCAATTTTAACGGTTGGACAGACGGCTGTCAAATGTTTTCTCACTTTGAACAAATACAGTCTTTAAAACCCAGACCAGATAATACTGGTCACAAATTAAAACGGTCAAAGACGCCCGGCCATCCAGTCGATGCAGAGGAATAACAGCTTATTCAGGCTGTTATCACCTGTCCACAGCTGCAACAGCCTACAGGCACCCGATTGTATGTCCTAACAGCTCGTAAAGGTGCACTCAAGATGCATAGGATGAACATGTCTCACGACTGTCCTTTATAGCGAGAAAGGATCATGCAAAAGGCCATGCAGCCCAGCCCTAGGGATCCAACCGAATCTTAACTAAGCGCTCGACCCAAAGCGCCCATTGACCTCTGAGATTTCTGCCTGTCTGCGCCCAGATTTGTTTCCGGGCTATAGCTACCTCCGAGGTGCCTTTGGTTCACATACCATCCTCTGAATGGCCTCAAGTCCATGTACGATTTATAACTTCCTATATGCGCCTTTTTATGAATGATCTATAGCTACCTCCGATGCGCGTCCAGTTTATCCACACTTCATCTCTACCTCCGAGGTGCCTCCAGTCTTTGTTCGACCTATTATAACTGCCTCCGAGTTGCGTCTAGTCCATGTAGGATCCAGAACTACTTCCTCCCACATCCGGATTTAGATGCTCATTGCTGCGAAGCGTATATGGATTAACGCTCGTGGTAATCAGATACGATTAGTCTGGCAATAACGGTGTCCAGTCTGCTTCCCGGCCATGGTCTCCTTGGCACGGACAGTCTGCTCGGACAGCCAATCCGACACCGGTCACCGACCGCGCATGCTCTCAGCCAGCTTCCCCCGAGCTTTTGACCTTCTGACTGTGTCACTTTCTGGGATGCAGACAATAGGTGGATATTCGCAGAAAGAGATTACAGGATGCGCACCTCTGCCCAGCGGAAAGAGCCCTCGCCAGCGGGAAGGGCCGGACGGACGACTGCGAAATGTGAAGCACAATTGGATGCTCCAAGATGGCGGCCCCGGGATGAGATAGGTGGCGCTGACAGTGAGCATCAAGCTAATGAACCGGCATTGCACAGGCCCGCGGTGATTCTGGCTGGACCACAAGGACGGGAAGAAAAGCTTAATGGCAGGGAAGAAGAAGACAGGGATGAGGGATTTTACTGGGGAAGGGTGGCGGAGGCCAGATAGAGACACCGGACCCGAGCAGAAGGCAATCCGGTTATTCGTGTATCCCTTCATGTCGCAGAACTTCCGGTCTTAAGATGAACATTAGGGGCACTTTCTTCTTTTTCTCTCCCCTTCGTCCTTTCTCTCCTACACGTCTTCTTTTCCCGATTCTTCTTCAAGGGTCGCGAAGGTGTTGGGGGTTTTTTTGGTTTTGTTTTTGTTTGGGTTTTTTTTTTGCGTTTTTACAGAGACGTCAGAGTTGATCAGATGCGTCTAATCTGAGCTCGTCTGCTTTATGTTCCGTTCTTCTTCCCTTGATGCCTATCTTTTTCCTTTTGTCTTCACTCTTTTTTTACATTGTTCCTCCATCCGTCTTCTTATCGCCGGGAGACTGCCGCTTGTTGCCAGCTCGTCATTAAATCCAATAATCAATTTTCCATTCGTCGACCTTCACTTTTCTTCCTTTTTTTCCTTTTTCTCCCCCCTCTTTACTCTTTACTCACCTCTCTCCTATCCTTCATCTCTGCCTTTCTTTCTTTTCTTCCTTCTTATAGTTCTTGTTTGATTAAGGTTCTTTATTCCCTTCTTTCCTACATCCTTTCACCAACCCCAGTTTCCTTTTTTCCATTCCCTTTCCGCTGGGATGGATGCACTTACCCTTGATTGTTCCACAAGCTAAAAAAAACACACATGCTATTCGAAGTACGTCCTTCCTAGGGTTCAGTCTGATAAAGTTCAGCTATACTTTCCCTATAGTCACAGTATAGATCAGCTGGCTCCTTCCCAATCACAACACGTCTGTACGTTCTAACTATACTATAAACTCACACTGCGCTGACCACACGGCCATGTTCAGGTAATCAGGACACCCATTCGTCTAGCTGAAGAAAGGGCCTCTGGGAAAAAAAAACAGGCTGTCTTATACAAAACTACATTCAAACGACAGATTACCTTCACAACCTCTCCTAAGCAAGATCAGTGAACAAATATGTCGCCACCAAAGATTTCATCTAGCTTTGGTTACAGTAGACTGGCCGCTGCAGCCTGTTGGACTAGCTTATTATCAATGTCCGACTAGTGTTCAGCGCCCAAGGCTCAGGTCTGTAGATTTAAAACAGTGGTAAAGATCTACTCGAACACTCTGTAAGAAAGATTTTAATGGGGGTTTTTTTTGTTTGTTTTTTGTTGTTGTTGTTGTTTTGTTCAGTAGGGTTTTTCACAAGGTGTCCTGACTGAGAGCGTATATAAATTATGTATCAAGGCAGAAAAATGTCCATTTTCGACAAAATTAAATCATTCGCATTTTCGAACGCAGCTGGAGTAGTTTCATTTTTGTTCTCTCTCTCTGTTTTCATTCAGTGCTCAAGCCGAGAATTCCAGTCGGCATCACTCGGACCCACGTGAATCTGAGCCACCATTAGTTTTTCTTGTCATGCGCAGGGCATCACTAGCTCGAAAATAACCAGGCCTCCTAAGTTTTTTCCCCGAATAAGATTTCTGTTTAAAGCAAATTTAATATGGCTAAGCACCTCTTTCTGTGTCCTAAAATTAATTTCGTTAACTGCGCATTCCATCTGCCTGGAGATTTATTTCCATCAGGCTTTAGCAAAATGTCAAGTAACCTATCCATACGAAGCCACATAACCTACGCATCTCACTAACATTTTTCACGAAGGAAGCACTTTGAAACTGGTTCTTTAATCAGAAACGCTCTTTAAAAGAGATGTTCAAGTTACAAGAGATTGTTTTGTCTTTCTTTCTTTCATTTTCTTTCCTTCTTGTTTTCTTTCTTTCTTGAAAAGAGATGTTTAAGTTACAATAGATGAGTTGTTTCTGTTTCTTTTTTCTTTTTTCTTCTTTCGTTCTTTCTTTCTTTTTCTTTCCTTCGTGTTTTCTTTCTTTCTTCTGTCTTTCCTACCTTCTGTCCTTCCACTTTATTTATTTTCTATAATTTTTACTACATCCATATCCTTCAAGTCAACGACGACAGTCAATGACGTTGGGGGACGCTACGCGGACAGAAAACTGTCCTATAAGGGTTAAGGAGACCAGAGCCGTCGATAGTTTCCTTAGTTTTTGTCTTTTCAGACAGGGTTTTGCATTTTTTAAAAATCCAAGCTTCGATTAAACAGGCCTCTTTTCTGGAACTACAAGCTATGGATTGTCCGTGGCGCGCTTCCTAAAGTGCTTCTTCGGTATCTCTTAAAGACAAGCCCGAGTGGAATTTTTCTTAGTATCAAATGGCTAGTAACTGCAGTATAAAACTCTTTACCACTACTGTCTCTCATTATACTTGAACATTTTGGAAGCGGAAGGACTTCGGAATATGTCCAATTCGATTTCGGAAAGGGAAGCGGAATATGCACTTTTTATTAATTAAAAGATGCATACTTCTAAAGTATGTGCTAATCAGTTTTTTTCTCTCTCAAGAGAAGAGCTTTTAAACATCGTCATTTCTAGCTGTGGACAGGAAGCGCTTTAACTTGTCACGACATGGTACTGCATGGATCCATTCATATGCTAACTGGCAAAATATGAGTCAATAACCCCTTTCCATTCGAGATAGAAAAGCATTAAAGAAAGGATATTTTTGTGTACAGAAAACAATTCAGAATGTTACAGAACACTCTTTCTCTCTCAAAGCCAGGGAGAATGGGAGAATCTTTGACCCTGTTTAGACTATTACGGCTGATGGGTCTGGGCGTGTGGGTTACCTTGCAATGCGTTACTCTGCACTTGACTGAGCTCTCGCTTGGGAATGTCACCGTGCAGTGAGCGCCCTGCATCTCACGAACGGAAAAGGCCCAAAGTAAGCGCAGTCCCACACAACACAACACACTAGCTAAGACCTTCGTGCAAGGCGCATTGAAAGAGTAGAGGATGACAAAGGAAAAGCAAAGAATGGACTAGGCATTCTATCTCTGCTGCGGATAGCAGAAAAGAGACCAGGGTGGCAGAAATTGCCAGAAATAGGATCCTGGACACGGGTCTGAGATAAGCTAAAAACAAAAAGTGTGCACAAGGGTTGGCCTTCGAGGTTCATGAACCACTAGGAAAGTCCTTCAGCTTCCGAAATTTTCAAGTATGATGAGAGACAGCAGTGACGAAGAGTTTTATCCTGCAGTTACTAGAACAAATCGTTCTCTGCGATATTTTTGTTTTTTGCATTAATAAACGAACCAAGAGATCAGTTTTTTTACACTTAGTCTTCCTGGCATGTAGTTACAAACTCTACAAAAAGCAATACCTCCCTGACCAGCCCGGTAACCTATGGAGGTCATTATCATCAGTAGCCATCGTGCCCACGGGCACTTTGGGCAGCAAGTGGAGGTAGAGGTGGGGAAGAAATTCATTGCGATTTCTATCTGCCTTTTTTTATTTCTTGTTTTTTGTTTTTCTATTTTTTACTCGAAAGATTAACATTAACTACACGAAAAAGTGCTTTGACAAACGCCAGGATTGTAACGATTTCCATTGCTGGCAGGCAGTATCATGACGTGCCTGGGGCAAGGGCTTCGTTTGATGTTCGCCTGGCCGTAACATCGGGCCTCTACCGCTAGGCACGGCTACAGCTATCAAAGGTTCGACGAGCCGTGAACATACAGACGCGGCATGTTTGGGTCCCAGCCGTCGATTTGTCGATAAATCGAAAACTCGCCCCGTCGATCGACACTTTTCTGGGAACGCTTCTCTCTCGCGGCTTCTCTCTCTCTCTCTCGGTCTCTCTCTCCACCCTTTTGTTTCTTCTTTTTGAAACCACAGTTTGACACGTGGACCCCATCCGAAGCGCTTAATAAATTGTCACGCGATCCAAACCAACCCGTCTTTAATTATTAGCTCCTCCCTTTTTGTAATACTTCAATGTGTTTTTTTTACAACTTTCTTTTGTTGATAGGGACGAATTGTAAACCGATTTAAGTAGCCTGTACATTCAAACGGCCTAAACGCTTTGTTCTCTTGTTGAACCACAGGGTTCGTCTGACGCGAGCCCACGCACGCACCGATCAATAGCTATTTAAAAAAAAAGAAATGGGTGTCTGTCTTATCTGCATAAATGCATATCAGGACAAAGACCACAGTACGCACGTATACACTGCATACAGAAATGTAAAGACGAAGGTTCTGTTAACAAAAATTTCCTGTAAATGTTCTGGCTTCTTCTTCGCGGACAGCTTCAGGAGAGTTTGGCCCGAATACAAGCAAGTCGAAGCCCAGCAGACGGGCCGGTAGAGAAGCCGGGACAGCGCACGAGAGAGTGGTGGAGTGGACCCTCAGACACCTCGGACGGCGGGGACATATCTGTGTCAGCAGACACGCTGCCAGTGGACGCCAGAGATCGACTGCTGCAGCAGACGACAAGAGGTGCTGCTCGCTTTTCGTCTGCCGTGGAGTGTTTGCCCAGTTCTTCGGGGTTTGATGAAAGAGGAGGGAGCTGGCTGAAAGCAAAGGTCGTGAAATGGATGGACCTACTGTACGTTTTCATGTGTGGCTGTAAAAGAAAATTGCTTTAAAGAGTGCGGATGGTGGTACTACTGTGATAGGGAGTGCTAACGGCTAAAACATGCTGTGCAAACGATAGCAAGGGCGGCTTAGTCTTTATCAGTCTTGCATATAGTAGAGTCAAAGGTACTTATCCTCGTGCATATCCACGCATGCACGCACCCACACACAGAATCACTCCAGACAACCAGATGGCAAAATAATCAAATGTGAATTAAATTCCAAGACGTCTACGAACATGTAGGCGTGCGGCGCCCAGGTGCCAATGACGACGTCCCATTAGGTAGACAGCATGATGTCAGCTAACCACCGCTGCATCAGCAACAAACGGTCGACGAATTCGGGAACTCGGGAAACCGAAACGTTGGAACTAGCGCCTGTTAGCAGGTCATAAGTTGGATACCCACAAGAAAGAAAGAAAGAAAGAAAGAAAGAAAGAAAGAAAGAAAGAAAGAAAGAAAGTTTAACTGTTTAACAATTCAGAACTTTAGTGTACCATAGCTGAACAGCTAGTTGTTCATACTGCGCAAAATTTCAATACACTATATGCTTATTGTTTTATAGCTAAAACAAAGTCATCAAAATCTTCTAAAGAAATATGTCACATGCTCTAAATACAAGTGAAGTACGCACATGACAGAAAGATGTGTTTAACGATGCAGAAGAGATCCTTCCTTTTTCCGAAATAACCATAAATATTCAATTCTTCCTCAGAAATTAGCATTTTCTGCTGTCGATTATTTGGCTTTGAGATATTGCAAACTGTCATCGGTTGGCACCCAAATGACCCGCTCAATATAAAAGTGCACGTTATAGAAATGCCTTTTTCTTAACACAGTTAAATATTTCGTTTAACATACAGTCATGCCAGCCTACTAGCAAATGTCTATAATAATTATTTATTTCAGTTACTGAACCACATTTGGCTCAAACGAAAAGGAGAAGACAACTGTTCGCGATAATTTACGATAATCTAGCAGTACATGAGTGACAAACTCACATATTGCACTGCAGTTAATTTTTTTTAAAGGGGGAGGGACAGCCAAAAAGACCAGACTTACAGGACAGCTTTTCGACTCTTAACCATTTAACCATTACCTTTTAACTTAACAGCCTTTAGTTACATTTATCCATTTTACAGTATTTTATGCAGTTGAAATCGTAATAGTTGAATCTTAGCTTCAGAGGTATAACGGCAATAGAACAATAGTATAAGCCGCCTGAGCGGACACATAGGCGGTATATGGCAGGCACTCGACACTCAGCTGGTCTCGATTTTAATTATACTGATTGCCAAGCTGTTTTTCATACTGTTGTCGCATATTTTTCATACTGTTTGTCACACTGTTACGGAAAGGCAAACAAAGTAGAGGTATATCATTTAACCGCAATCTGTGGCACTTAAGCAAGATTCCAGGTGGTATTCTACTGGTTTTAGCTGATCCATATTATCTGAAGTTTTATGTCTGGAATCTGGATAGTGTGAACAATATCCAGCATATGACTGCAGTTGTCCATGCCGCTCCAGCAAAACAGTCTGAGTCTTGAGTTAACTAGAAACAAGAACTGTGCTGTCGCCTACTTGCTATTAACTCTCCATGCATATCCGATGCTAGGAAGACATAACAGAGTCCAAGCCTATTAACAAAATTAATTCTACCAGACTAATTATGAATATACAACATTCTACAGCACAGATTAGGGGATATATGCCATCTAACAAGTTGAGAAGTCAACACCAATACGTACCTACCCGAAAAACTGCATCGATAACAAAAGGGAATCTACCACACTTGCCAAGGGTAACATTATTCCTAACATTTTTCCCAGCCCAAGAACCAGTTTGCACTTTTTCGAATGTATCCTGCCAATCACTTCATATTTTCAAAAGCTGCCAATTTTTGTCTCTGCACAGTACGATGAATCATAAAGTCTTTAATTCCAACCAAGCCCCATAATATACGTCCCGAAGCTTTCAACCATCCTGTTTACATATTTTGACCAGTTCAAGTTAGAAGGAAATACAACTCCAAATAAGTATAGGGTTTTACTGTTCGTGTGACACTATTTATACCAGCTATACATAATATACAAAACAATATTCAATACATAACACATAATACATAATCACCAACACATAATGCATAATACAGAACACCACTTCCGACAAAAGGAGGAATAACTGTTAATGGGTGTGCGTGAGGGCGCGCGTGCGTGTGCGCGTGTATTGTTATAAGATGGACGGTCGCGGTACTGCTTTGATGGCTGGGGGTCCAGCCAGACGTGAAGACGTCTATCTCTTGACCCAGTAAGGTCACCTAAAGGTAATACTTGTAATCCATCTGATCGCTTTCCTCTGTTGAGAGGCTCATAAACAGACTGCGGCCAGCTCCAGAAATACACACACCGTTTCCGCCCTCCAAAAGCCTCGGTTTACAGTTCGCTATGAGCTTAACACATTTCATTCACCAGATGTTTTTTCACATGCATCTAACAATTTCTACCACAGAGAAAAGGGAAGACCTACGATTCACGTGCACTAAGCATTGAAACATACAGTTTCACGTGAAAGAAAGAAAGAAAGAAAGAAAGAAAGAAAGAAAGAAAGAAAGAAAGAAAGAAAGAAAGAAAGAAAGAAAGAAAGAAAGAAAGAAAGAAAGAAAAAAGAAAGAAAGAAAAAGCAGAGATCTTTCATAATGATCGAATCGTGCGATGGGGTTGGAGAAGGAGTAGAACAGTTTGCATTGGATACACTCACGCGAACTGTTTATCCTATGCGTTAGTCACGTACAGATCGATTTTTTTTTTCTTTCGGTTAACTAATTGCTTTTCTGTAGAGCAGCCTAACCTCTGAGGGCCCTTTGGTGATCCCTCCCCCATCCCGATTTTCTCTGTAGTGCGCGAGTATTGAACACGGTGGCCGAACCATCCCAGAGATCGAATTTTACGATCATTGCGAGAGCTGTCTTGGGCGCACGAGCACGTAATCCGAGTAGAATTAAGCTGGCCTGTATCACTCAGAGACGCTATGTCAGCTGGCATGTATCAAGAACCAATAAATGTATTTAGTTAAATAGAGAACTAGTGGTTCGGAACTTACAATCCTTCGAGTTCCTAGAATGAAAAAATAAAGATATAGAGCCTGTGGTCCTCCATACTCACTAGGACACTCAGATTACAACCACCTCCAGCTGTACATTTCCACAGAAAGAATATTATTTTCAAATGTTCAATACACGTGAAACAGAAATGTTATTAAAATTTATCGAACTGGCTTTTTATGCAATAGAAATCAAACTTCAGCAAAGAACTATAGTTTTAAATTCCTTTAGGAAGTGTTTATTTTCCCACTCTCTTGGTTTTCACTGTTTATTTCAACCAAAACATTGGCCATTCAATTTTTTTCGTGTTCGTAAGCTGCCATCACTTGAACACATCAGGAATGTTTGTAATTTGTTGATTGCTCACGCATGAGAGGCTGTTATTTTTATGATTTAAAAATGGGAAATTCATGTTTGCTACACTCTAAACAAGAAGAGTTCTAGTTTAGAACACTTATTTTGTTACCGAAACAGAACATTTTTTACATCGCTCTAGAACGGTTTGGAAGTGTCCTAAAATGCACTTAGTGCTAAACTAGTGTAAACTGTGTTCTGGTCAGTGTTCTTAAAAGGGTTCAGGATACAGGATAATCTGTTCTAAAAGGTGTCCTCTAAAGTGTTCTGGTGTTACTGTAAAAGATATTCTACAAATCTTCTCTTTAGAACACAAATCCTAGAACACCGAGGCTGCTACCGAAATAGAACGCCAGCACATGTTTTACTGTGTTCAGCTAAATGCTGTCAGAACAGTTCTCAACTCAGAAGTCGTCTTTATAAAGACTTTATATCCACGGAATTCTGAGTAGAGAAGCATTCTGATACCAAACTAAATATAGTAACAAAGCTGTAAACGTATAATGCAATGTGCCAAGGCAAATGTTATTATAAAATATTTCAATCCTGAAACTAGTTTTCACAGCATAATGAACACAAGGTATTAATAAATCACTCTAATTTATTGCTTACATTAAAGCAGACATCAAGGCTTAACACATACACATGTACACCAAAGTACATGTATACATACACAGAGTTCACCAATATCAAATCTGCACAACTCATAAATTCAGTTCAAACAATTTTTGTCCATTATCCAAGCAAGATGGAAAATTCCTTTTGCGAGTTGAATAGCTGGTTAACATACATCTTTCTGACTAGAAAAGGCAACAAGACAGCGGTACTAGTTATTCAATTTTAACATTAGTAACTGTACACATTGGTTACTCAAATTCTTCACACTGGCAACTTATGCAAGTTCTTCAAATATTGTTAACTGAGTTCTTTACACACTGACAACTCAAATTCTTCACATTGGTTATTCAAATACTTCACACATGGGTAACTCGATCAAGTTCTTCACACATTGGCAACTCACAGAGAAACATTGGCAACTCAAGTTCTTTACATATTTGTTCCTCACATTAGTCACACCTTGTAACATAAACTCTTCACATTAGGTACTCAAGATCACATCCGCAACTCAATTTCTATACATTAGCAACTCAAATTCTTCACATTAGCAACTCAAATTCCTCACAATGGCAACTCAAATTTCTCATATTAGGAGCTAAATATTTTATAATGGCAAAAAGTTTACATTAGCAACTGAAATTCTTCACAGTGGCAATTCAAATTTTTCACCATGGCAACTCAAATTATTCATACCTGCTACTCAAATTGTTCACATTAGTAACCCAAATTATTCACTATAGCAACTCAAAAGCTTCGCAACCGTACATTCTTTTCCAGATATTTGTTACATTAGTCCCACATTGTAACTTAAATTCTTCACATTAGCAACTCAAATTCTTCACAATATCAACTCAAATTTTTCACTGAATGGCAACTCAAAATCTTCACAATGATAACTCAAGTTCTCCACATTTTTGTTACTGACATCAGTCACATTTTGTAAATCAAATTCTTCTCATTAGCAACTCCTAATTCTTCACATTGCCAACTCAAAGTCTATATATTAGCAGGTCAAAGCCTTCATATTAGCAACTTAAATTCTTCACAATGACAAATCAAATTTTTCACGTTAGGTACGTAAATTTTCCACTATGGCAACTTAAAAGCTTCACAATGGTAACTCAAGTTCTTCACATATTTGTTACCAACATTATTCACATCTGTAACTTAAATTTTCACATTAGCAACTCTAAATGTTCACATTGGCAACTCAAATTCTATACATGAGCAACTCAAAGTCTTCACATTAACAACTCGAAATCTTCACAGTACCAACTAAAATTCTTCTCATTAGCAGCTCAAAGTTTTCACTATGGCAACTCAAAATATTAACTCGTCTTCATCCCATATTTGTTACTCACATTAGTCAGACACTGACACATACATTCAGTGACAAACACACACACACACCCCACACACACACACACACAAATTCTTCACACTGGCAACTCACATTCTTTACACAGATGACTCAAGTTCTTCACACATTTTTCAAAGCTTCACGTATTCTTCATTTTGACACAGCTCAAACTTGTCCCATGCATCCTGAATTTGCCCGACTAGAAATAACAGAGATTTGGTTGCCTTCCCTGTAATGTTTTCTTTGAAGGCAAATTTCGTTAGGAGTTTCAGCACTCCTTGAAATGCTGGGGGATATTCTATATCAAATGCATAATATGATGCCAGCAGAATAATTATGGCCCTTAAAACCCAGCCTCCACAGCAGGATTCAGAAGACACTCTGGTGAAGACAGTGTCTCCAGCGATGAAGCAGCCAGCTAGTGTATCTCCTCTGCACAGTAGGATTACACCTGGTGCTTCACCTTCTTTTGTTGTTAGCACCTTGTTCAAGTCACCATCAGCAACATCCTGTACAAAAATAATGTCAGAAATCTTAACACATTTCTCGTCAGCCAAACTCAAAAGGTGCCCTCCAGTTCTGAAGAAAACCTGTTGTAAGAAACTAACATAGCAAAATATTATTGGAAGTGCTTGTTAACAGTGGGTACAGATGTAATGTAACTAGCTGGCAAGCACATCAACAGAGCTGCATAATCTTTCACATAGACTTTGACTAAACGCTGTAACAGACCCCAATTCATAGGCAGACTGCCTAATTCAGTAGTACATCACTGGACTTTATTTTGATGACTTAGAACAGCCATACTGTATTTCTACTGATTTCATTTAATGTACCCTTAAGATTTTCTTTTACTGCACTTCCCCAATGATGGACTTATTTAATTTGAGCTCATTTTCCAAGTAACGTACCATATGCAGGTAGAAACCTGGGCTCTGCAGATAAATCAAGTTGTGAATTATGTTTTAATATACACATTTTTACAAAAGCTGTGAATATTAAAAATGCACAGTCAGAGGAACAGATGCATATGGGGAAAATGAAAATCACTTGTAAAAATACAGTTTTGCGTTTCCTTCAAATACCAACACAAAACTTATTTATATGTACACATAAAATTTAGTTTGCAAGCAAAAGGTAATCACAGCCAAATGCAAGTGCACAAATAACATTTCTTATCTTGAGGTGCACACAGACTGTGGCAATGGGATAAGCAGAGAAGATCTGGTGAATTTCTCACACAAGAAGCATCACAAATGTCAAAATCCTCTTCTTTTGAGGGATGAGGATTCGGCACAAGCCTCCGGACTTCAGGCACTGACAACAAATTGCTGACAGACATTTTCTCAAAGATACATAATAACCAAAACACTTTGGGAAAAAACATTTTGAATTTTTTTGTCACGTACCTACAACATGGCTTCCAAAATATCTTCTCAAACCGCGCGCGCGATCTACACGTCAAACATTTTTAACCTTTTAAATTCCCAGTTGCGTGATTGATATTAATTTTATGCATGACGATCGTAAATTAATTAGCAGATGATCGAACTGGCAAATGCCGATTTCACTAAATAATTTCGACATTGGGACTACATTATGTAGGAGAATCGTGAAAACGCCACGAATTTTGCATAAACTACAGTTTAGTTCTTCGACGATAATTAATCTTTTGGAAATGTTTAAGTGACATGATTTTTTATTGATCCAGAATCAGACTTACGAGCAAGAAGGTATTTAACGGTGTATAAAACACTCGATTTCTGGTTGCGCTGTGACCAAGTTTGAAATATCAGGAACCCATCCCTTCTTTGCACAGTGTAACCCCGAAACTTAATGAATCGGCCAAAATTTTCATACAAAATTCGGCCACGGTGCGTGCAACCCTAGGCTAGAACAATTGCCTCCCTTTTGTGTCAAAAGTAGAAGTTCCGATGGCCGTGACAAAATGTTTCAAAAGTGTGCCAGCAGCAAGTGTTCAGTCAAGTATAATGGCATACTAAGAACACTTTAAACACATGTAGCACACATTTTACATACTATTTACACACGTAGCACGCATTTTGCACATTTTTTTACATGTAATTAGGGTTAAAAATATATAGAGTGTAGTTTCCTGATATGCATCCAGTCCACCTATTCTGAAGCTTCTACGTAAAAACCCGTTTAATTAAAATATAGTTCTAGAATACTTTTGAGAAAAGAATGAAAATAAAAGGAATATCAGACTTTGATATTCTGACACAAGAAAGGAAATTTTTAGTATTTTGTTTGATTCTGAAATCTTTACTTTTTTAGTTTATCATTCCTACTACCGATTCCTAGTTCAGTTGTGGCCACGAGACCAACAACATTCATTCCCATCTGTACGCTAGCGAACGAGCACAAAGTATGTAATATACTTTGATCACTGCGCCGTTTGACGAGCGGATACGTGAAAAAAAAATGTTTTGTTAACAAAAAGCAATTCGCTGGTCATTTTTCTACAGATTTCTTTCCCTTAAACCACAAAAAAGAGGCGTACTTTCAGAGTTATACTCTCTTGAACACCCTACCTCGTTAACACACTGAAATGGCTGGTCGCCATCCTCGCATGTCTGCCAACAAAGCTATGGAAATGTTTGAAAACCTCTCGTCAGAAGACGAAAATGATGTCCTCACTTATCTTAGTGAGGAGGAGGTGGAGGAAGACGACGAAGACTTTGATTTTTCTTCATCTACAGCGAAGAAAAGAAAATTAGACTTGGGGAATGTGGAGCACGTTATCAAATTTGAACAATTTAGTGATGACGAAGGTGAGGAGCGAAATGGAAATGTTGCAGAAGCTGCACTTAAGGCAGAACCAAACGAAGAACTGCCGAGTGCAGCAACATTGGACAGTCATGAACTTCCCAGTGCAGCAGTTGGAGACTACAAAAAAGAATGGTGCAAAAATTTGGAAAACTTTCCAAACGAGCTGAACTTTCAAGCCACGCCAGGCCTGCAGGGCCCACTAAATCTTCCTGCCTGGAACGACTGCCGCCCGGTAGACCTGTTCAGGCTGTTTGTCAACAAACATTTGATCAAGCATTTCAAGGTTGAGACAAACAGGTATGCCAGGCAGATGATTGACAAGAAGCGCAGATCTGGTGAGGTTGCCTTCCCCCAGTCATGGGTGAATACATGGAAGCCAGTGTCTCACGAAGATATGACAAACTTTCTGGCAATAATTATTCACATGGGTGTTGTTAGAAAACCTCTGATTGTGGACTACTGGTCACAAAGGGCCATCCTGCACGGTGGTTTTCCATCCAAAGTAATGAAGAGAGAGAGGTTCAGGCAGATATTGTCATTATTCCATCTCAATGACAATTCAACTGCTCTGCCAAAGGGCCACCCACAGCATGATCCTCTTCACAAAGTGAGGCCCCTACTTGATCACCTCAATCATGTAAGTGTTATCTTTATTTCTTTACTTGGTGTTTATCATAGGCTTTTATCTTTTTAAGTTTATTATTCAAATAGAAAAATGAAATAGACTGTGAGACAAACCCTTCTATCCTGCTCCATTTCATATCTACTGTCTAGCACTATGCTTATCACGTGCACTATGAAGATATTACCATTATGAAGATATTACCAAACTTCACCTTAGTACAGAAGCAGTGTAATGCAAGAGTACAAATAATTTTGTACTACTTATAATAATAAAAAAAGGATTTTCTAGAACACTATTCCCCAAAAGGACTCATTACACTTTACAAAAACAATGAAGACAGCCACAATATCACACAGTATATCCAGACACCACATGCAACCACATAAAACACACCAAGAAAGCAACCATCAACCACGCTCGCAGTCTTTCACTCTCACAGTCACACACTCCTTAAAGCAGCATTACCAGCAAGCTCAGTACAATCACTGAATCAGTGAAAAGCTATGTTCTTGTACATTGCAGCACTTCAAGACTGTGTACATCCCTGAGCAGCACATTTCCATTGATGAGGCTTTGTGTCCCTGGCGTGGAAGAGTGGCCTTCCGTGTGTACATGAAAGACAAGCCCATCAAGTGGGGGATAAAGCTGTATGAGCTGTGTGAGAGTTCTTCTGGTTATGTGTACAACCTTGAGGTCATGTGCAATCAGCCTGGAGTCAGCAACAGACCCTATGATGTTGTTCTTCGCCTGATGCAGCCACTGAAATCTTTGGGCTACATACTCTATGTGGACAGTTACTACTGCAGGCCTGCACTTGCCCACACCCTGGCAGAAGACAACACTGGACTAGTGGGCACAGTGAGATCCAACAGAGTGGGCCTGCCTAAAGATTTCATGGCCCAGTCCATTCCAAAAGGGGAGGCAGACTTCAGGCGACATCAGAATGTTGTAGTCATGAAGTGGAAAGACAAGCGGGAGGTTTCTTTGCTCACCACCATCCACAGACCTGAAATGGCCACTGTCAACACCAGGACAGAAACAAAGAAAAAGCCAACAGCCATCATTGATTACAATAAGCACCTGTTGGGGGTTGATCACAGTGATCAGATGAATTCCTATGCACCCCTGCACAGGAAGACACTGAAGTGGTGGAAGAAGCTGGCGTTCCACCTTCTCACGCTCACCATGATGCAAGCCCACTGCCTGTACAACAAGATCAGAAAGCAGATTGGTGAGCATGGAATGCCACTGGAGCATTTTATTCTCTCCGTGGGAGAAGATCTTGTCCGGGTGCCTCAGTTACCTGATGATGAGATAACAGGAGCTGCAAGGCCTTTGACCAACGAGCTGCACAGGCTAACAGAAAGGCACTTCATGGAGTCTGCTCCGCACAGAAACTGTGTCGTCTGCTATGCAAGATCAAAAGCTGCAGGAGCAAGTGCCCTAGAGCTGAAGAACAGACGACAGCGCACCAGTTGGCAGTGCAAGCAGTGTAAGAAGTCCCTCTGTGTGGACCCTTGCATGGAGCTGTACCACACTAAGGAAGACTACACGAAGTAACCAGTGGTACTGCTTGCACTGATGCAAGACTTGGTCTGCTGTTTCTTCTGTGGGACACTGCTGTTATCTTTTCCTGTGAAGCAACTGTCAGTTTGTGTTATTTCATGGGCTGCCCTGGATTACTTTATCAACTTACGATGTGTAGAAGAACAAGCTCCTCCATCACCTCCACATTTCCTGTCGAATTTACTGTTTTCCATCAAGTCTTATGGATTACAAGTGCTGCAAACAGCTGAAATAGCTGGGGGGGGGGTGTCAAAAGGACATCCTGGATAAAATCCTAGCATTTATGGATGATATCCACCTGGTGTTATAGATTACAAGTGATGCAAATGGCTGTAATAGCTCAGTGTTTGGTGAACATTTTGGTTACATTGACAATGGTTACCTAATAATACCATTGATTACTTCATTTGTTTCAACTTAGGATGTGGACAAAAACAAAATGTGCTTCTGGATGTGTTGCGTGAAAATTCTGAGACCGAAAGGATAGCTAATTGGACATGAACATCTTCAGCATGTGTGCTCACCATAGTCGGTGGATGGCCAGTGGCCTGCATACAAGTACAACATCCTTATCAATTTGCCTGTGTCTAAACATTTCTCACCTGTACTATTTCATAACCTCTGGCCCGTGGCCTGCACACAGCAACCTTACCAGGTGCCTGTGGGTGGACATTTATCACCTTTATTGATCCATAAAAGTTTTTTCCTCTGGGGACATCAACCCTAACTCCGCCAAGGACGGTCCCAAGCCCGGCTGAAAAAGGAGGAGGGGGGTGGTTGTGCTGAATTGGCGCACCACGCCACATGCCCCATCACGTTGGCTTTACTTGCCCATATTTTATCTAGCGAACTGCACACAGTGACACTACCAGTTGGCACACACTGCCTCTGGCAGCCCAGTGGCCTTTGCAAGAATTCAAGGCAGATTTTACAGGACAAATTCTTCATAGAACCGTGCTGAGTAGGACAACAAATCTGGACAGGTCATCCGGAAGCCATAAGATCTATTTATACCAGACGTCATGGTGTCATTTGTCAAGCAGGTGTTTCTCACCTTTTCTCCAAGGAACACCAGCCACAGTAGGGGTTGCGGTCCACTAGACAATCACTGCACTTGGCATACTGCCGACACGTCTCCACGACCACCTCATTTTGAATGATTTACCACAGTTACAAAATCTATCTCATCTAACTCAACACTGTCTCTACAGCTAGCTTCGTTCCAACTACAAGTTGTCGCTCCAGACAGACTTTGCACCACAAAATTTCTTTCTGTACCTTCTTGAGTATTCTCCTTTCATAGCGATGCTACAGTTACCGAGGTAACATGGATCCACATGTCAGGGCTATATTTCATGACAGGCAGTGGGAAATCCTTGTATATAGAAGTTAGAACCGTGCGATCGATGATCAGATATGTTACCTAGGACACAATGATCCAAATCTACCATCACCAAAATCAACACTGGAAAAAATCTCATGTAACTCAACACTGTCTCTACAGCCAGCTCCCTTTCCATTTTCCCACCATTGCAGCTTGTTGCTCCAGACAGAGTTTGCACCACAAAATTTCTTCCTGTACCTCCTTCTTGAGTATTCTTCTCTAAAGAATATGAACACTCGATTGTCACTTTCAGAATCTTGGGACTTAAACGGCAGAAACCTATTTTCCAGTGTGCTCCATCAAAAGGAGCCACATCAATGAGGAAACAGGACAGATTTTTCTAGTGTTCTGAAATGGCAGAAACCCGTTTTCCAGTATGTTCCATCAAAAGGAGCCAATTCAATGAGGAAAAAGGAAAGATTTTTCTAGTGTTCGACATCAAAAGGAGGAGGGGGGGTATGCTGAATATGCACACCCCCCCACATACCACATACTGACCTGTCCTAAGGCCATCCTTCTCCGGAATTCCACCAACTACAAATCTATCTCATCTAACTCGACACTGTCTCTACAGATAGCTTCCTTCCATTTTTCAGCAAATGCAAGTTGTCGCTCTAGACAGACTCTGCACCACAAAATTTCTTAATTGTACATAGAACCGTGCTGAGTGGGACAATGAATCTGGACAGATCAGCCGGAAGCCAGAAGATCTATTTATACCAGACACTGCTGTGTCGCTGTATTTGGCGTACTGCTGGCGTGTCTCCACAGCCACCTCCGTCTTTTGCCCAGACAGAACAGGTTGGCCACCTAGCTGAGGCAGTCCATGGCAAGGTCGAACCAACGGTCCAAACTCGACCCAAGCCCCTTGCAACTGCCACCGGAAAAATGGACAGAGAGACAGTCAACAAGACCCCCGCACTCCAGAAGAACACAGAGACCTGCCGACGGAGACCCCCTCCACTGTGTGCCACCCCCCCCTCCCAACAGAGCAACAAAGGAAGTGCCTCGCCCAGCCCCACGGTGCTCTCAAAACCCGCTTCACACTCCAGCCCGACTGACCCAGTCCTCAGGGCCAGTTCTTTTCTCCAAGGAACACCAGTCAAAGTAGGGGCCGTGGTCCACTAAACAATCTCTGCACTTGGCATACTGCGGGCATGTCTTCACTTTCTGAACCTTTTCTAAACCCAAATTTTTCATAGCAATAGCTTAGAAAATTCTGTTCTTCTTCCACCATTATGTTTGAGTACCAGTTGGTACACACGGCCTCTGGCAGCCCAGTTGCTTGTCACAGCCCCCTCCCTCTCACCGCAGTCATACTCAGTGATAGGAGGGGTTTGTGGGGGCGTGTCCTTTCTACCACCACTCGTACAAAACACAACACTAGACCGGCAGTGAAAATTCAACGAGGCCCCAGCCAGGTATAATTTTTCGACTCCCTCCAATCTCCCCAAACAATCAACGCAAATATAAATATCTCTCACAATCTCTCACCACTACACTACACATATGACATCAGCTAATCTCTAACACGTCATTGAATGGCTCGTGACAACCCTTCATCACACCTTCTCATCGCCACCAATAAGTCCCTTTCGATCACTCTTCGATAGTACATCGATTATTGAATGGGTCCAAGTCCATTCACTGAAAACTCATCGACTCTGTCACTCCCGACTGAGCGAAAATGTTTCTGCTTATCTCCCTTGACGTCCACCGACTGGTCGTCGTCCAACTTTCCCCTAAAAGTCCGATTTCGGGTCACGCACGAACACCACGTCTCTCTTGTCCCGGAGGGAATAATTTACCGTTCCTACCTTGATTCTGCCAAGGGAACGATCTACAGTCCCTTACTTCACGACTTGTGCAGAAACGAAGTTACCGTCAAGGCACCCAGCCCGACGTCAGTACTGCAGGTGGGTCGACACAACACCTCCACCTCCACAGTCAAATTGCTCCCGTTGACTAGGCACCGGCTCGCCTAGTCGCTCTCGCTGGACGCAGGGCTCGGCTCAACACATCCCTGGTGTCGCCGCTCAGATCAGTCCTTGGATCTGCCCCTCTGTAAAAACCCTGAATTGATCTAACTTTAGGCTGTGGCCTTACCAACAGTCCCACTAACAAAATCTCTGAAAATCCTTTTCTGTTCACCGTTTTCCCTTAACTTCAGCACCTCGTCAGATGCGAAAATTTCCCGAACATACTATAAATTTTCTACGAGCCTCACAATGTTATACCAACTAATCTTTGATTTAAAGTTATACATTTCGTTTGCAAAAACCAAAACCGGCATACTGCCGTTCACACATTAATCTGGCATCATATCAAAAAAACATACTCAGGTTTCTT
>SMGT01005759.1:276011-303511 GCA_004794575.1 Lanistes nyassanus
GGGGGGGGGGGGGGGGGGAACAGTTTGGCACCTCCGTGATCTGCTGGCCTCTTCCATGTATCTTAGAATTGCGTGCCAAAGACTGGAAAGCCTACTCGGGAGTTAAGGGGTACAGGCCTGAGATCGCCTGTGTCCGTGAAAGATCTCCTGATTAAGAGCATCCTTTGGTCTCTCAGTTCGAATTAGGTCCATGTTATTACGTTATACAATAAAGGTTTACAAAAGCGAACATCCAACAGCAGTCAGCCAACATGGACGTTGTGTAGCTGTTTGGGGTTATCTCTAGCGAACATCCAACAGCAGTCAGTCAACATGGAAGTGGACCACTTATCCTGGTACCTTATCTCCATTGTTGCGATTGCTTGATGGAAATGTTCCCCATGGTCATCACTAACCATGCCCAGTTATTGGGGGGAGGGCAAAAACTCTGTGGGAATGTATCTTTAAGGACAAACGGCAGCCAAGGTTTTGATAAAGAGACATGTTTTCCACCAGTTCAATGTATATTTATCCTGCCTCGAGATTTCCGAGGAAGTCACCTGATACCAGACTAAACGCTTTTTATTTTTTTTTGGGTGGGACACCCTGCACTACATTGTCAAACTGTTCATCGATGAAGAGCTCTCGCATCTGAAAACCCACAAAAACTCCCTCTTGAATTTTAGCGTCGCAAAGTAGAGGGAACTATAGTCTCAAGAACTTCACAGCTCCTTCAATCCGGTCCATGGCCTTTACAAATTTCTTCATCAGCCCAAGTTTTATGTGTAGGGGCTGTGGCAGGATTTTGTGGGATTCTACCAGTGATTTGTGTTACACATTATTCTCTCGGACCTTCAGGGGTTTTCTTGCAGCCCGGTCTCCCTTCTCACAGTGTGAAGTTCTTGTTCGGCCGTCCCATTCACATAGGCAACAACAATGTCCACTCACTCTATTTTGAAGCAGTCGGTGAGTTTGTGGACTGGTGTATCAACAGCTACCTAAACCTAAACGTCATTAACACATTAGACCTGATTATCGATTTTTAGAAGAAATCCTTTCCCCAATTCCAGTTGAAAGAGTGCCTGAGCAAAAATACTTGGGTAGAGTAATTGACAACAAGCTTTCTTTTGATACAAACACTAAATCAATTATCGAGATATGTCAGTCTAGAATTTACTGCCTACCAAAGGCTGTAATCTCTTAATTTGAACCAAACACTTTTAAGCAATTTTACAGGGGTTTTGTAGAAACAGTGTCGAGGTTTGGTTTTTTTTTAGGCTGATGTTAGGCGGTAAGAAAGGCAAGAGCAGTTGCAAATACTACGAACAAATATGACTTCCATGCTGGGTTTCTTCATGATCTGCTCAATATTACAGTAACTATAGATTTTAGACTATGAAACTTTTTCTCCCTTCTCCCCACCCCCACCCCACCATCCCCTCCCTCGTACGGAGGCAGTTTATTTGGAAAATATCTGTGAAAGTGTACAAAATGTTAAACTGAATATTTTCTGTAACGTTTAAACAAAATCTTAAGGAATTTGCACCTGTACGCGCGTGCGTGCGTGAGTGAGTGAGTGCGTGCGTGAGAGATCTCTACAAATCTGTGGCAATAACATGAGTTTTGTTTGTATTTTTTTCTAAGCTTTCATGGTGTGTTTGTCTTCAATGAATTTTCAGAAATACTTTTTCAGCCATTATATCTCTTCATGACTTGCGCGCACCTTTGTTCTGTCTCCTCCATTCCCCCGCCCCTCCTCCTTCCACCTCTCAGAACCGGCCTCTCGTTGTCCAGTGCACGGGCGACGCGCGTGCAAAGCGAAAATATGAGGAAATAGCCCTGTTAGTTTCTCTCTGCCCTAACAGCCAATCCCTGGCGCCCGTTCAAGCTCCCGCCTACGGCAGTCTCACTCGGCAAAGGTCTCAAAACTCGGCGATCATTGCCGTTGACTGTCACTTGCAAGTGCTGCCGTCCTCCAGGTGCTGGCATCACAGACATCTCGCCCTGCAACTGGCGCTGGACGGGAAGCCCGCATCCCCGATAACGCAGTGGTTGTTAAGTGCGGAGCTGTGCAGCTTGCCATTTTCTGACCATTCTTGGCATCTGCGTCAGCCTGAAGGCGGCGACTTCTGAACGATGACGCCAGCCATGGGACTGACCACTACTCTCACGGCGCTTCTGCTTGTCCTTCTCTTCGCCAGTGCACAGGTATTCTTCTCCATGCTTACTGTATTATTGCCTGCACCTTCGTTCTTATTTTTTCTTTTACTTTTGCTTGTCCTTTGTCCTGTGTTCTTTTTCATGTTTTTCTCTTATCCTAATTTTATCCCTGTTCCTCTTTTATCATCCATTTCTCGTTACTTTTTGTGAAAACACTTTTCGTCCTTAAAAGTACTCCACCAATACTAGACAATTTAAAAGAATAGTATTTCCTAGAATGTGTTGACATGTAGTATACATTGCTTCATCGGAAAGCACACTGGTCATAAAATCTGCATGTTTTAGAGAAGTTATTCGCGTTTGCACATCGTGGAATGTAAATACTCGTTTGTCATACATCTCAAAGCTACCGCCAGGTGAAGCCTTGTAAAGCGTTTTACCTCGCGTTCGTTGTCTCGAACCTATCTGCTGTGATTCGGAAGCTAAGCTGTGGAAGATTAAGACTTTGTGGCTATTCCTGCAACAAACAGGATCTTTAGCATTCGTAGGTCAGCTACAGTTTTTGAAAGATGTGACACTTTTGTCTACATACGGTATAAAGGGACACCGTCCTGCATGCAGTGATACAAATATAACCTATGAAGTTGTGTACAGATTTTAAAAACAGATCATTTAGCTCTTATTTCTTGCTTTGATGTCGGCTGCTTGTGTCGTGACGCTAGAAACCAGCGAATCCGATTGATTTAGCTTCTGCCATCAACTGCAATCGTCCGAGAAATCGAAACCCGCTCGCTGAGCGCTGCCATTAGAACACACGCGACTGCCTCCGACCCCCAGTGTAGATTCGTGTTTCAGTCCTTGTCTCCCTCGGAGCCTGACAACACGTGCGATTGATTGATCCCTCCCATTATCATCATCTGCTTATTTCTGTTATCTTCAAGGACGAGGCATGAGAAAAGACAGGTTGCGCTTGTATGACCACATTTGATGTTCTGAACAGCTTCCGTTAAGATCTACTGGCAAAGTCTTCGTTTAGTTGCATACTCACCGCCTACCGAGGGAATAAGAAAGCCATTAGGTTGAGTATTCCTTTGAAAGAGAGAAGAGGAACAAGCAAACATTTTCCTACCCTATGACACTATAACCACTGTTGGCAACCATTCAACAGATGCCACATTGCCAACCACTAGTTTGGGGAAGTGAAATAACAGCTTACAAAAGTTTGTAGTGTTTTTTCGGTTTTGCAATGGCGAAGCTAACTAGCGAATTTTCGTGTAATTGTATCGTTAGGAAAAAAGGATGTTTTGTTGTGACATACGTGGGCGTTTTTACCCTGAAACCTCAACTGTTGTTTTAAACTGACAAGTAACCTTAGGATCCACACTCCTCAAAGATCGCTCATATCCACCATCACCGCATAGTGTATTGTCTTCATGATGTAACTGTTATTTACAATAACTCTATTTCTGTCGCTGTATCTCAATGCAGAACCGTTACAGTCATTCTGTCTCCCTATCATTATACGTCACACCAATACAACTCTCGTATATCTTTGTCGGTAAACTCCTGTTAAGAATGTCGTGACGCGAACTATAGTTCCACATTTTCATTTCACATTGTCACTCACTCCTCTGTCTGTTTGTCCTACTCTGGTTCAAAACATTGTGATATGAACCATAGTTCCACATTGTCCTTTTACAGTGTCACTCGCTCGTGCGTGTGTTCTAATCTGCTGCGAAGCGTGGTTGGCTATTTAAAGGGACAGTGCTTCCACCTGGCGGTGATTTCGCACGGGGAGGGGGGAGATTGGGTTCTATTACTAAACTATGCACTGAAAGAACCACAAGACATAGCAGCAGTAAGATAGCCAGTCCGGACAGGCAATTTAATGTGCTGGGAGATGGCCAACTGGAGTTTGGACAATGTGCAACTCCAGGAAATAATCCTTTGCCACACCTGGATTCGAACCCGCAACCTTCCATCTGCTAGTCCGCAGCTCGACCAACTGAGCTACCCATGCCCAACGCCGCGAAGTACTTGCATTGGTAGTCTGAAAAACAACAGAGTAAACAACAGAGCTACTATCCTCCAGGGTCTGTGGCATCACTCACCGAAGAAACGTGGGGCTTCCATGTTCTGCCGATGAACTCTGTTTCAGAAGGAATTGTAATTACGCTGTTTGCATTCAGAAATAGTTTACGCAGGAAATCTCCAGGAAACCAATGGTTCCCATCTAGAAGCAGAGTATCTCTCCGTTTGTCTTCCTCTTTTGCACTGTTAGTATTATTAATATACTGGCCACTGCTTGTTTTCTTCTCAATACATTTTTTCTTAAGTTCCTTCATTCCTTCCTTCCTCCTCCTCCTATTTTTGTTCCCTTCTCTTTGATTGTTATGTATATACATCATATACATGCAATATGCAGTTCCCTGGGCGTAAAGAAAAGACGAACGCCTCTGATTTCTTTTAATTTGTTCAACGTTCATAACGAAATTCTTGCTATTGCAATGTATGCAGCCACAACACCTGCATATAAACAAGACGTATGTGCGGTTTCTGTTGGGTTACACCACAATTTTCAGACCATGATTATGATTGATGGGTCATTTGTGGCGTCAAGTTCTGATCGCACCTGCTTAACTGTCGACAGTAGGACATTAAGACTGCGAATGTTGTCTATAAATATTGTCTTTCCTTCCTTTGACAAACAAAATGAATCGCAGACTCCAGCTGCTGAGAATGTCGAAATTCCCGTTATTGTATTTGGATGACGTCTTCGCACCTCGCAGACTAGATTTTTGATGAGATCCTTCAGCTTCATTCTGTTATTGATGATGGAGTCAGGAAATGGCAATCACAATTCGAGTTCTATGGGTTGTACAAATATTCTCCACGTTTATTTCAAACAGCTTCATCATTGAGCTAAAAGTCAAATCATATTTGCTGGAGATTATGTGCATTTGTTTAGCACTGGTTGTCATTATTGTTCTGTCCCGTATTTATTAATTCTCAGCATCTCAATCTAACTTTGCTACGTACTTTTGTAGTTCACCAATTTCTGCAATATTACATCCATCTACCACTTGATGTGGAATAGCACTAAAATGCGTAGAAAAATAAAACGATTCCTGGGATCCTGGCAATCAAGGTTGTAAACCTGTTAAGATTTTCCGTTCTGGGATTTTCGCATGCGCACTAGATCGGTGTTTATTTGCATGCGCGTTAATTTCTCATTGCTGACATCCACTGCATTTTCGAAACTTCTGCGTCTTCTTAAAAAGCAGCAATGATTTATGAAACATTGGAAATAAAAAATACCTAATGAACGTCGACCGACCATGTAGCAAGCATGTATTATGCATGTCTATTGCTATGGAGAGCAATGAAGCAGTTCTTATCCTGACACAGTTCTATATAACCTTTCTCTCGCACAGAAGGTCTGCTTTAATCTGCTCTTCGAGATACACTTCAGAAAAGAAGCAGTGAACAGTAAATTACGTATTTATAAGTAGCCAACCACCGCGAACAACTTTTTTTCTTCTCGACGTTCCTTTAAACTGGAGATTATCTTAAGGTTTACTGGTGTGTTCTACGTTTAGCCTCTGTAAGTATACTATCGCTCTTTCCTTGTCTCGCTTCATCTGGTGTAAACTCCTCACCCCACCTTATATTATGCCCCTCCCCATCCAACATTCTCGCCCCCTCCTGTCCCTGGTCTTGGTCTCCTACTTTTTCGTCCAGCTGCTTGCCTCTCTATCGAGCCCCACTGTTCTAGCAGCTTATCGCCTTACTTAAAACCTCCCGTCTGCCCCCCCACCCCCACCCTCCACACACACACACACTCGATACACCCTGCACTGGCTCACCCCACCGTCTCGTCTACGCCCTGCGTGCTCTAAAATCGGATCAGACAGGACCGGAAGCCACGTGACCAGGAATACCATGCCCCCTGAGCCAACGCTGTCCTCTTAATCCTCGCGGCTTAATCTGCAGCTTTCAGACTTACGCCTGTTGTGTGAATGGACACAGGCCACCAGCTGCACATGAGACTGACGCCAGGTTAGCTACAAGCTGGTACCTCCACAAAATGGCTGGTGGTGCAGAGAGAAAAAACACGCAGCAATGACGTGAAGCTAGCCTGAACCGAAATCTGATCTCCTAGTTCCCCCTTATTCTGAAGAAATAACAGCTGAGAATGAAGAATAGAAATTGATGTCCGTGAAAGGGGAAAAATGTTGGGGTTTTTTTTTTGGGGGGGCAATCGAACCCTTACAAACTCGAAAGAACGAACAGCTGCCGGAGAATTGAATTTCCGCATAATGCACCAGTAATCTTTTCTTCGAGATCGTCCAACTATCCCCTTTGTGAAAGTATAATTTTGGTGACAACAAGAGAAACTTAGCCAAGCTAAAATTCACAAGGACAGTGTCAACGTTTAGGGACATTATCCCTTTACTAGGACACCACAAACAGATAACAACTAAAACTTGATGTTTATCTGGATAAAAGTGGACAGCACAATACGGCCGCAGGAAAGGGATATGTTGTAAAAGAGACCAGAAATGTTCTAGAAGAGACTAGAAGACATTTCAAAGTGATCTTCTTATACTGCCAATCAACGTTGACACTTTTTTGTTTTCTATAAGTGTCACTGTACAAATGTCAAAGGCACAAGCAATTTTCACTTGCTGAAGGTTAGCACACTGCCCGCGTTCCTTCCGTGTGCTTCTGTGAATGTATACACAAAGCTCCGCACAGGACTTGTACGGTTGTACCCTTTCATATTGTAGAGCGTCTGTGTCAGCGTTTGTTGTGAACACTTTGAGTAGTGTAATTATGTGTAATGAAGTGCATGTTGCTGGAGAATGCATGCGTCTATGCAGATACCAGACACAGACAACCACTAGCACCCAACTCTTCCAACAAGCTCTCTTCAAAATCCCATCTTGGAAATTTGAAATCTTCCTGCTGAACGCCTTCTTCCCTTGTGTTTTTTGAAGTCATCTAAACGATTTATTGCCTTCCTTATATTAGTATCTTTCGCTAGTTTAAAAACATTCTTTGTATTTTATCCCGAACTTGTATCAATACTGTTAAATGTCTGTTACAGCTACAAACTATTTGTTACAGCTACAAACCATGCAATGCGCTTGTCTCTCCAGGACATTTTTCTTTCTCCTAACGCCTAGTTCCCTGTGCGCACCCACCCCACCGACACCAAGAAGACGTTAACTTGGCAGACGAGGAAAACCGCTGTATTTTTCATGACACACAAAACGAAGGACAATACATTCTCTCGACTCCAGCTTCCATCCGTCTGCAGTCTCCACCCAAGGACCATATAACCCAGTAACAGCGAATATCAGTATTATTTGCACACAAATGTGCGAGGAAGAGATAATGGCGCTTGCATTCCCAGGAAACCGTCTCTGGCCTTCCTGACACCTCAGCCTCGTTCTACACAAGGATTATCATCAGATGCTGGGTCATCCCCCGCTAACTGCGATAGTAAAAGCAAGTGTCGAACGATAAGACACATAGCGTTTTCCCAAATGACATTGTATGCAAAGACCAATTACTTCCAGTAACGGACACAATACGATGTCACACTGATGTCACACTGTTTGCCCAAAAATCTATAGCGTAGAAGGGGATCCTTGCCACTCGTCGATGGCGTGAATAAGGTTTCCTCTCCGTCTTAATATTTTTTTGATAACCCTAGACTGTCATTTCCAGAACTATTCACGCGTTTCTTTGCCAAGGCCGAAGACCTTCGCTAACCTAATCTTCCGTGGGGGGGGGGGGGGGTTCGAAAACTGAAGACCAAACAGAAATTGTTCTCCTGCCGTTTTCGGCTCTACTCTGACGCGCTAAGCTGCTAAACTGGTTTCGAGAAATCGCAGAATGTAAAGAAGGCTGTAATCTGAAGGGGAGGAAGATAAATGATATGCAGTAATAAACAAAGGTCCTTCTCAGTTCTGTAAGCTGTAGTGAACGAACTTGTACCAGAGTTCAATGCTCAAGGGGTGACCCGGGATGTCACACAGTGAGTTTTTTTGTTGTTGTTTTGTTGTGTGTGTGTGTGTGTGTGTGTGTGTGTGTGTGTGTGTGTGTGTGTGTGTGTGTGTGTGTGTGTGTGTGTGTGTGTGTGTGTGTGTGTGTGTGTGTGTGTGTGTGTGTGATGTCAACGGAGCGCCTACCTATCCTAGGTTCCGGCCTGTACTAGAGGGCAAGCGCGAAGCATGGCACCTTATGCGGGATTTACACTGCGCGACTAAGTCGGATGAAAAAAACTCCTAAAGAAGTAACCCCGCTGCATGTATTAAACAAATAGTGTTTTTTCGATGAGAAATTTCTCTCCAGAAAAATTATCCACCCTTAGCTTTTAATACAAACCGCGCATATGTACAGAATATTGTAGCCAATTTAAAAAAAAATTAAGTTATGCTTTGTTGCAAACGGATGAACTAGTTTCTTGTGACTGCTTTTATCAGACGCGCCGAGTGAACCCTGAATTAGATGTCATCTGAAAGGGTTTCAAACATTCTGATTGAACTTAGCTGTTAAGGAAGAAGGCTTTCGTAAATGAAAAAAAAAGTGTTTGGGTTCTGCGCTGTATTGTGCTTGACTGGTAGAATCAGGATGCTGTTTAAACTTGTAACACGATTTTCTCCAAAATAATGGCCCAAATTCGTGTGATCAATTCCTAGGATAGCACAGATTAATTTTTATTGTACTGAGGAATGCTGTTCCAGACGCAACTTAAAACAGAGCGCTGGCATTTCATGAGGAAGATGACAGAACTCCGCTGACAGCAACGTTCCGTCATTGCAGAGTCGTTCGCCGCATTTTTTATGCCTTCTTCATTTTTTTCTTCTAAACATTCGTCAGCTTTTTCCTCGCTACTTATCACTCTTTTCTGTCTCCTCTTGTTCCATTTCTGCTCTTCTCCAATCGCTATGTCCATTGCCTTCCCTATATACAACGTTGATGTAATCACTAAGCCTCAGCAGGTGTTTTATTGCTTCAAGCTACTTCTTAGGTGAGGGTTGGTGCTGTCATCTACTGGACAATTATTTCTGTTACCTTTTATTGTACGCATTTACCTTGGGGTTTTAGTGTTCATTTCTTTCAATTTATTCTTATTTTAATATTGATTTCATTCCACTAGAGAGTTATTGGGAAACATAAGAGATCAATAAACTTAGTTAACCACACTCTCTCATATTAGCCTGTGTTTGTAGATGTACAGCTTAGCTAGCTGAGTGAGAACGAGGGCATGCGTCCAGTGCACTTACTATCAGCTCAGGTTTTGTGTCAGTGGTGTCAGCGCGTGCGGATTACATGCTAAATGCATTATTTATAGGTGTATCTGCCTCAAGGTTGAGTTGCTGCTACAGCTTTGCCTGGGCTTTTGTTTTTAATGTCAAAGTTTACGTGAGGAAATACGCACTTAGTGCGGGGCTTTATAGCTTCCTGTTACGACGTAACACAAAGGAAAAATCTTATTGTAACTGACCACCTGTGACTTAAGTGGGCCTTTTGATGATTGAAGCTTGATCATAAACTATTCCACGTTGTCTCGCGCTTCCTTCATTTTCTTTGCTTCCCTTACTTGCACTCACTCACTGCTTTTCTGTCACAAACTCAGAATCTGTGAACAGTTTGGAGAAATTTAATCGCAAGGCATAAAGCACAAGCAGCAAGCTGCATTTAACTTGCCTCTGTGGCATTTCCTGCCTTTCACAGCTCCCACCAAGAGATTACCCACGCGCATTTCTACATGAAAATCGTCTTGTACTGACACTCACCGATCGTAAATAAACAGAACGCAGCAGCCATCCCTCACCACACTGTCAGGGATGAGACTGATCGAATGTAATGCACAGATGGAGAAAGAAGGGTTAGAGAAAAGTGGAGTGAAGCAACAGATTTATGAACATCATTTATGTACGGTCACAACCCGTTTAAAAAAAATGGGGATAAGCATAGGAGAAATTTGACGAAAGAGTGAGTTGGGGAGTAAGGGGGAGACAGAAAGACACAGAGAGAGAGAGAGAGGGAGAGAGAGAGAGAGGCGGGAATGGCAAAGCATTATCATTTCAGGAGACAGAGACAGAGAACAGAGAATAGAGAATAGAAAACGGAGAATAGAGACATATTGGTAGCCAAGCCTCAGGCGTAGTCTGTCTTCATAATGTTCTGTCACTCCTAAGATTTATTGTCCCTGAAGATTTCATCTTTAGAACTCGCCTATTCCGAGCGGATTATACCAAGGGAATATTTCACTGAATATCCAACAGCGCGCAGATCGAGTTTATGAATTCACAGATACACGCCCGGCTGGGTTCTGCTTCCTTCACAGAGTGCGATATTCATGCAGCTCGGAAATGACAGCGGCAACGAATACTGATGCAGAGTTCATCAATAACGTAAAAAGTGGCTAGGGTGCCAGGGTTTCTGCTGGCTAAGTAGCGAGCTTCCGTTGCCGAAGTGGTCGCTGTTGTGTGAAGACAGCGAGAAACTGAATATGCAACGAAACAGGAAATGAATATCGGATGCCCTCCCGTTCTCTTTTTGGGCCGGTCTTATGAGTGCCGCTAGCCAGTCAAGTCGGCTGTGACTGCCTGCGCTAAAAGGGATGTCAGACGATACAAAAGCATTCGGAACTTGCCTGTACAAGAGAAATATGTTTTTGTGAAATTGATCAATATTCAATATTTGTTCCAATTAATATTATCTGTTTGAAAATATGAGCGAGAATTTATTTCGGAAAAACTCTTTCCCTCGCTCTTTTGGAAGAGACTTTCAATTTAAAAAAAAATACACCAATTACAAAAGTTGCAGACATAATGAAGATGAACAGACCCAGTGAGACTGAAGAAAGATATCTAATTTCACAATTGCCTTGAGAAAGATGTTGGACAGCAGCTGCCATTAAATGTGGTGACACAAAATAGACGTCATTCTCCTGTTGAAGCAGACGGGGAGCAGCGGGCGTAACCTATAAACATTAATTTCTTGTGAATTCGTCCTCGAACATTTATCGCAAGCAGTCATTTGCCAAGAAAGGCAAAGATCCTAAAATCTGTATACTGTGTAGGGTCGGTGAAGATTAATTTTGTCGTAGATACATGAATGCTTACTGTACTTAAAACATGGTTTTCCCTCCTGGGATAAAAAAAAATTGTTCATTCTTTAAGTCAGTTTAAGTCCTACCTCAAATTCAGTTGCAGTGAATGAGCTCGTGTACGGTAAAGATTTCCCCGTGACCTTTGTTTGGTTGTAGGTGTGTGGGGTTGGAACACACACACACACTTTTCTGTGGCCCACCATCATTGGGGGAGCGCCCATTTCCTCTCCCTCGCTGCCTTACCTTCCCTGAGTCTTTGATTGAGGTACCTATTAGCAGGTGGGTGAACTGAGAGAAAGCGTGCTGCGGGGCAAGGGTATCGAACCTGCCTCTTCCTGTCCGAAGGTCTGCACCACAGTCTACAGCGTACTTCAGAATATCACACAGACGAGGTTATTTTAAGGGGGGGGGGGAGCATCCACAGCAAACCATAGCAGCTGGGGAAGAAACTGGTGATCTGACGTCACTGATTGTAATAAAATGGATAATTCCAACATCCGCATTCCTTACTGGCTATGGGATAAAGTGATATTTCTGCTGAAAACGTGAGTTCATTGTCTCTAAAGATAATACTGGGCAGTAGAAAGAAGGTAAAGCATATGTCTTAAATTGATCATAAAACACTCAATGCTAGAATTAGTGGATGCAGGAGATATCAAGAAAAATAATTCTTGACAGTTAGTTTAAACATATCAGTCGATTTATTACACTGATTTATTCTTATGATGGACTTTGGAAGGACTTTGTGTTTATGACGTTTGATTAATATTCAATATTTAATTACATATTCAAAGTACAACAAAACCATAAACTAAATTTATGGAGCAATTTATGTTAGGACAGTTTTATTGCGAATTATTACATTTTTAATGATTTGTGAATGAATTTTGTGTTATTTGTGGTTTTGTTGTAATTTTTTTTCAAAATCATCTAAAATCATAGGACTATGAATAAGGACCAGTGGGCGTTTCGTAAGAAGGTAATAAAAAAATACAGAAAATAGAAAGATAATATTAATTTTTTGTGTCAGACTAGGTCTTTGGAAGGTGGAGATTATGTCTGTGTATTACAATACCCTTTACGGGCATTAGAGAACTAAGTGTTCACTGGGAGCTAAACAAATCTTCAGAATGAATGCTGCCGCGTGAAATCCGTTTCAACAGTTCCAGTAAAAATCGACTATTCCTAAAGGTTCAAACGCCCTCCTGAAAGTTTCCAAGGATACCACATGGCAGGAAAAGTATACGTGTGTATTGCAAAGAAGAAAGGACAACCCCAGCCCGAGGCTTTTGTTTCTCCTGGTGTGAACTCCCCTGGATGCGATCGACTGATGTAAAGCTGGGCCTGTCGAAGGTCCACTGGGCAGCGCGGAGCAGCAGTCCATGATTGGGCAGCTTGTCAGATTTGCCGTCTAGGATCTTTGCCTTCTAGGATCTTTGCCTTCTAGGATTTTTGCCGTCTGGGATCTTTGCCTTCTGGGATTTTTGCCTTCTAGGATATTTGCAGTCTAGGATCTTTTGATTTATCACAAAGAATCTCAATCTATTTTCTGGACGGATCCTGCCCTGACGGTCATGCTACTGCTGGTGTCAAAACTGAGAGTGTTAATACTGTTTCTGGATGATGATGATGATGATGATGATGATGATGATGATGATGATGATGATGATGATGATGATGATGATGATGATGATTCCTACCCCTAGCTTCTTTCCCAACCCCCAGCCGGAGCAAAGTTTTAAAATAAGCCCCCAAAAAGAAGGAAAAATTGTAAAGCCAAAAGCGAAAACCAAACTACCATAACTTCAGTCATTGAAGCCAACGCTTAAACCATTCGGCTAGGGGCAACATCGACAGTTTGTGTTCAGTCTAGCAGTAAGAAGCTGCACTTTGACGTCACAGGTCGTGCAGCTTCTAATGGTTAGAATGAACATAAGGTGCCGAAGTGCTCCATAGCTGGATGGTTAAAGCGCAGGTTTCAGGAACTGAAAATTAGGTGTTTGAATCTCGATTGTAACATTTGTCATACTTTGTTCGCGGTGGGACTGGGGGATGGATTATGGGGGTGGGAGTAGGGGGTTAGGGGAGGGGTGAGGTGGGGGCAGGGGCAGGTGGACATTATTCAGTAGATTCAAACCGGTTTGCTGCGCGCCTGCTGGTTTACGTCGGACCTCTACTAGCAGCTGTAGGTTTTACCCCTATGAGGCTTCAGCAAGTGTCTGTATCGGGTGTAAGTGTTACCGCGGTCTGTCACCCTTGCCATCTGTACTTAATTATAGTGGGCCATACTCTGGATCTTTCTAAAGAAAATAAATCTTCTTCCCTAATTGTTCTCATTCCTAAATACCGTGTACTTTTCTATGAAACATCCTGTCCACTTAAAATTCAATATTTTATACGTTGAGATGTTTATTCTCTTATCCTCTGTCCATCCATCCCTTCGTTTATCTCCCCTCCGTCCTTGTGATCTTTCCTTCCTGTTTTCGTTTTCCACTTGCGTTTGTATTTCCTTTTGGTCTTCTGTTGTATATCACAGAAGACTGAGAAACTGATATAATTGGCATTGGATGTTAGCCGTAAGTTTCAGAAACAGTTCACACGTCTGGATCAAAGATAGATCTGTCAAGCCGGAATAAATAACCCGTAGTTAATTTCGGGTCTTGTCGTTTGGAGTAATTATCCGAACCTGCCACGCTATAATCCCGAGGTCCAATCCCAAGGTCAGTTCTCTGCGAGTTCGTGTACTGAAACATGGGTCTTCGATCGTCAAGAGAAAAGCAGTGTGAAAAATACCCCGCTATCGTGTAGAGAAACAGCAAATGCCATGAGATTGTCAGTGTGACCTTTGCAACCTCTTCAGAATATTTGAACAGCTTGTTATTTTCTCTAATTAATTAACACGGAGCCTTCATCCGATGCTTACAGGTTACCAGAATCATACATCAGAATTTGTATTAATCATAGACAGACCTCGTACATTTAAAACCCATCTCCTTCACCTTGCTTTTCACTGATTGTACCGTGCATGTCGGTAATGTCGCTCTAGGGAGAGAGAGAGAGAGAGTGTGTGAGAGAGAAATAGTCAGAGAGAGAGAGAGAGAGATTGCTAGCGTGGTTGGTGGTTGTCTTCTTGGTGAGTTTCATGTGGTTGCGTGTGGTGTCTGGAGATACTGTGTGATACTGTGGCTGCTTCGTTGCTTTTTGTAAAGCGCATTGAGCCCTTCGGGGAAATAGTGCTCTAGAAGAATCCTATTAATGTTGTTGTTGTTAAAGATACTTCTTCACAAATTCTCAGTAAATATTCCAGTTCCATTCGCTTAAAGCTTTGATTTTGTATTTGGTAATAAAGAAAGAATTTCCTTTTGAAAAACAATTTCATTCTGTGTCATTTCTTCGGTATTTTCTGAAGGTAACAAGCGAGTTCCTGCCGAAAACATCATCTTTGCACGTCAGTCTACAGTTACTGTGTTTGATTTTTTCATTTACTATGAATACACAGCCTTTATCTGTTCTTTTCCACAAATTTTGAGAAGCGATGAGTTTCTATGAGAACCAAGAATTTAGTTTTTCAAAAGAGGCTGCAGAACACTTTTACTGAACGCGAAAATGTCTTCTGTTATTTCTCTCCAGCTTCTACAAATATCGATCTGCATACTCTCCCTCACCACCCAACATTCAGTGTTCCTTTCTGTCTGCTGCTTATCTCCCTCTTCCCCATGTTCGCCTCCCCTTAAGGATGTTTCTGAGACTTAAGTATCATCAAAGACTTTCGTCTCACGCCAGAGTGGTCTCAGAAAAACGCTTGCGGAGGAAAGATTGTGGCTTAAAGCCCATATTACTATACATGGCCACTAAGTATAGCTTAGAGCATATTGGTTACTAACTCGATTACGAGTTTCTTCTAGGAGACAAGATGTAGGAGGTTTATCTAGTAAATTTAATCCCTAAGCCAAGATTCTTGGGGATCATATTACCTGTGGATTTCCTTCAACTCGATTTTCAGTTCTTAAGATCATGGGACATCCTTTACCTTTTTTGAACAGGAAAAACGCATACCTGTTAATTAAATGCCGAAACGTTGACACGCAAATACAAAGTTTGGTCCTGGCAGAAAATAACTTTTCAGGGCAATGGGCTGTTTGCTTGGTTTCCATGTCATTCGCTTCTTGCAGTTCGCTAACAGAAAGTCTCGGCGTTTAGAAAGTATAGCTCAGAATGAACTCGTTTCTTCTGGTTATTGCGCTTTACTTCCATTCTTCGTCTTGGAATATTCTTTAACTTTTGAGAGCGTCCTATACAATATATTTGCTGTAACATTATTCCATGTGATCTGCCTAGAGGATACGTCGTGAGATGCTTACAGACAAGTTCTTTGTTTCTTCTGATGATTCCCACCCCCTTCCCCAGATCTACGCGAGGCATTGTATTCTGAACTCAGATTTGCAAGAAAGTGAAGGTATGAACTCTCTTAGTCTGTTTCCCTTTTTCAGGTGGAGACTAAAGGTAATTATTACTAATTACAGCTCCTGGAAAGGTTCTTGTTCTTGCAGTGTTTACACCTGACGGGAGACGTCTCTTTTACCATGATGTAGTCTTATTGTTGTGGTCCCTGTTGGGAGAGTGTGTTTCTCTTCTGGGTGCTTTGTGGTAGCCGACTGTGTTTGCCACCATAAGGTCGTTGTACCCGGCAAAATCCAAGAGTCTTAGGCCTCTCTCGTTGGTCTCTTGTCAGCTCTTGCAGGCGTCCGAACCTACTTCAGCATTCCAGTCTCCTTGTCTTGTCAGAGGATGTCTTTCCTTGGTGTTTCGTCTTGCATCTGGGCGTACAGCTCTTCTACCCCATCGTCATCATGGTCTGGCGTTGGTGCATAGGCTTGTGTGATGAAGATGTTAAAAGGGGCTGCCCTTAAGTGAATCCTGAGTCGATAAGAGACTGGGTGGCAGCCCATGATACAGTTCACGACGTGTTTGTGAACTGGGAACACAACCCTTTGTTCATGTGTGTCCTCCGTCCCACTGAAAGAGTTGAGGTCCGTCATCTGTTGGTATTTCCCCGAAGTTTATCCTGCGTACCTCTCAGACCCCGGGGGTAGTTCAGTGGTACCTTTTCCTTTCTTGGGAAAATTCTTCAAGCTTCGCTTCTTCTCTTAGCATTATAACATTCCACAAACCATTAGTCATGTCATTCCTGGGTGGTCCACCAGTAGCATACTGTACACTTCTGCCCTGCTGGGTGGGAGAAGGGGTGGCCCTTGATAACCCGGGAAAGGACCGATCCGATATGACTTCGGTTGCTGTTGTCATGGTGATGCTTAGGCATTTAAGATCCCTCTCTGGGTTTCTTAACCACACCCGAGATACCCCAGTAGGGAATTCAGCTTGGCCGAGGGGGCGTGAGACTGAGCTACAAAAAACCTCATTAGCCTGGCCAGTGACTTCATCCTCTTCACAGAATACTTTCATCCTGAGCTCCCTCGTCGATAGCACGGTTTTTCGTCAGGTTTTCTCCCTTAGACTTTTATCTTTCCCAAAATAGCTTACAAGGCAGTAGAAGACTCCTGGAGCGTCTATTTTTGGTGTACGTCTAAAGGACTTGTTCACTGCCCCTAAAAAACAAAGAGTTACGGGGATAAAGTCTGACTTCGAACAACTATAGGAGCCACAAAAAGCACAAGAGTTTCTAGGAGTGGTGGGGGAGAATTTGTACCACTGACCATTATTGGTGCTGATGAGACAACACGGATTTGGACACGCTGATCGCCACCTACAATCCAGGAGTGACTGAAACTGCCAAAAGATCAACGGCAAACATCGCCCAGTCAAGAAACTGGATCACAGCTGACGACCCGGTTGAAGGTCTCAACACGTCATCAACAGACTATGACACGGAGATCAGAGCAGAAAACACCAAACTGATGACCAGCAGCACCAATGGCATCAGCCGTGGCACCAGAATCAAGACTAGTTTGGGTCTATTGTTACTGTTGAAGGCTGAAAGACGGAGGTACCTGCCAGAATAGCACAAACGACTGCAACACTTGCAAAACTGAAACCTGTTTGGAATGGCAATATCCCCCTCGGTTCCAATATCAGACTGATGCGCGCCCTAGTCATCTCAACCTTTCTTCATGCTTGTGAGACAAGCCGTGGAGATGACATTTTTCAGAAAGATTCTTCATATCTCGCGCAAAGATCCCATCACCAATGGGGCAATGCGAAAGAAGGTCTAGTAAGCCATTGAACCATATGATAATGTACTGATTACTGTGAAAAAGTCCGAACTGAAATGGTACGAGGACATCTCGAGATCATCAGGACTTGCACAAACCATTCTGCCAGCTACAAGGATACAGAAGAGCCAGACAGAGGAACTGATGGGAAAACAACATCCAAGAGTGGACTGATCCAACGTTTGCATAGAGAGAAATGGAGGAAGCTGGTTGCCAAGTCGTCAGTGGTGGGACAGACGCTGATGACAACAACGACGAGATAGATGACTACGACTACGACGACGACGACGACGATGAGGAGGGGGAAGAAAACCAGCTAATAATCGATCGCAACTTTTCTCTCCTTTTTTTCGTCCCACCTTCCCTACGCCGTTTTACTGTTAAAAGCGTCGTTTTTAGACCAAGAACTTAAAAACGCCTGTAATAGCGAAAACAGCCGCTTCTGTCACAATAATCCAGTTCTTTACCGCCTGTTCAATTTTGTCCAGACTAACTAATCCTTACTGTCTGTTTTTAAGATGATTCTGCGTCCTTAGAGTACAAAGGAGGATTCTACAAGAAAATTTTTATCAACGTAAAAAAGTACTAAGATGTTCTTTTTTGGGTGGGGGCACTAGAAGAGGAATGCCATCCGTTTCAAACAGTATATCCTGAACTAATCAGCGCTTTGTCTAGAAGGAATCAAACCTGATCGAAGCCAGCATAGAAACAGGACACCCCACAGCTGCCTTGATGCAAGTCTCCAGAGGAAATATGAAGATGTACATTCAATTTAGCTGTGGGCCCACCGCCGAACAGCCAGCAGACGAGCGTAGCAGGGTGTGCAATTAGTTCCATCATTACACCCAGTCTCAGCCAGAGCACACAGGCACAGCACTCCCTCCTTCCTTCCGTGCCCCTCCCGCCTTCCTGTTCCTTGCACAATACAGGGAAGTAAGGAAGGAAATCTGGCGCTGTCTTGAGAGTGTTATATTGGCGGCTTTGCCTAGGGCTCGGAGGAAAGAATATCCCCCAGAATTGTGGAAACTAAATGGAAGAAGAAAGAAGCGAGCGTTTTCCATGGACGGACAGGGAATAGCGTGTCATTAAGATTTGCTTATAATGCTGTTTGATAAGACTTGTTAGCGCGGATCCTTTTAACATCTAAAGTGTTAGGAGTTTTTCTTGCGGGAGGGGGGTGTCTTAGCTTTTCTTTCTTTGTGTCGCTACTTCTTTCCCTCTCTGTGTCTCTTTCTGTCTTTCTTGCTGCTTCTTTAGAAAAACTTAAACGACTGACTGCAGATTTGTTTTAAACAAATTGGAGATAAGGATGGAAACCGAGCCAGTGTGTACAACAAACACACAGTGGACGTTTCTGGGCACCACTGCTTCATCAGAACAGAACACACAACACAGCAAGGCAAATAAATAAAGGATGGCGCTCATCTGTGTGGAAGTATCGGGAGAAAAAAAACTAGTTCGATGCTGGTAGAAGGGTAACACCTGCAAATCCCAGAACTACAGACAATAAACCTCATCAATCACCCAGCAAGTCAGGCTCATAATCGTACTGAGCAAAGCTGAAGCCCAGGCAGAAGAACTACTGGCAGAGGAACAAACCTGCTTCAGACTGGATCGCAGCACAGTGGAGCAACTGCCGAGTCATTGGTGTGAAACACCTTAACGTCAGGCTGCTATCTCGAACCTGCGCTTCGTTGATGATATCAAACTTCTCGGTGACAGCAGCCAAGAAATGCAGGAACTGACTGACAGGGTTGCAGAACGGGCCAGTGCTTATGGAGTGGAGGTGAGCTCTGAGAAAAGGAAAGGGATAGTCCACAGCACAAGCAACACCCATTAAGACTTAAAACAAGCTGGGAGAAGTGGACATTTCCAATATCTTGGCTCTACTCTGACCAGAGACGTAAGATCAACTACTGAATTCAAAAGCAAACTAGTCCTTACAACAGCAGCTGTGCTGTCAAGTCTCAGCAAATTGTGGAAGAACAGCAACATCAGCTTCACCGCTAAGATCAGGCTCCACAAAGTTCTAATCGTCTCCATCTTGCTGTATGGCTGCGAAAGCTGGAATTTAACAGGTAAGTTAGAAACGAGGATCGAAGCCTCTAAGACCAAATTTTTTCCGCACGCTTCTCAGAATCGCCTGGGCGGAATACAAAATGAATGTCTTTCCTCAGCAAAGTAGACAGACTGGCTGGTCCTCAGGAGCCTCTCCTCGCCATCATCAAGAACAGAAAGCTGGTTCAGCCACACGACACGTTTTAAAACACTTGATAAGACCGTCTCGCAAGGCACTCTGAAGGGAAAAAGAGAAGGCCACAGGAAGAACTGGGTTGACAACATCAAGCCATGGGCGGCACTTGCCATCCCAGTTCTGCTACGAATAGAAGAAGACAGACCAGGATGGCAGAGGTTGAATTGTCGAAAGCTGCATCCCGCATTTTCTCTAACCTTACACTCACACCCAGCTACTGGACTGAGATCAGATGATAAGAATGTGTCTCTTTTTAACAGTTTTGCCTTATTGCCACGCACCAAGCGCTGCAAGACATCGGATGTCTGGTAGGAGACAGACGGCGGGAAATACTGAATTCAAAAGGAAATCAAACAAGAAGGCATGCAGGCAAACAAACATAATTTCATTCCGTACTTCGCCCACACCCTTTTCATGCTGTATCGCTGGTTATTGCGTGCAAACCTCCACATATTTTACAATCGTTCTTTTATGTGCCGACACGATGTTTTGTGAGAGCTTAGAAGAACTTTGCTCTGATGGCTTGGTGTTTGCAATATCGTAAAAATTGGACATTATAGGATTGATTTTTCCTTTCGCGAATTTTCCATCAAGGCTGGATATATAAGCCCCCCACCCTCGTCCCCTCCCCCAGCCATCAGTTTACTATCAGTCAGAAAATATTTTCAAAATTAAGATTTTTTTTTCTTTCAGGAGAGGCCCTGAAAATAATTTCAAATTAAAAAATTCGGCGCGAGCGTGGTTGTTTCACCCTCTTAGATCCCACCAGGGTATAGACATCCCTTGCATGCCCCCAAAAACATTTCAAGTATCCCCTCCCCACTCACAAACAGATTGATCTGGCCATAGAAGCTCCTTCCGGTGTTTTTAAATGCAAGTATCATGTGACTGTTTTCGTCCATTAGTAATTTGATATCACCATGAACTTGTGTTGTCGGCTTGAATTTTTCCTTTCTTATTGCCTCCCACGGGGAAAATTCCTTACTGAAGGCAGCGAAACGACGTCATTCCATGCCATGTCACAACAGATTACGAAACAGTGAAGAGCAATGACGAACGTCACTCTTTTTCTTTCATAATCATCGGCTTTACATAGCCCTCCCCAAGAAACCACTTTCCGTTCCCCCTCCCTTAACAGACCGCATAAACTGTCCCACTCTACCACCCAAACCCCACTGTCCCACAACAAATTATGGTGTGCGCATGCGCTTTTCGTCCCTTGGCGCGAACGGAGTTCAGGACCTCGGCTGCAGGTGGAATTTTCATAGAGAAGGAAATGACTTTCTGCAAAAGATGGAAGCTGTGGTGGGTGATGGAGATGTTTGGCCTGGCGCGTTAATCCCTCAAGTGACATCCGCTTCCTCGCCTTTTCCCTTCATCAAGGCTGGTGGACTCACGCGCTGAGTAATACCGCCATAAACGACCCGGACACGTTCGACGGCACGTGAAGCCCCATTGCAATATTCCCGTCCAAAATCAGAAACAGGAAGACACGAAAAAGCCCGGAGAAATGTCACTGACAAATCTGTAATACTAACATGGCCTCATCTTCTTCCTTTGCTTTTTTAAAAAATGTTATGTCATCGTTATTTGTTCTTTCTTTTTCTTCCATCTTTCTTTCTTCCTTTTTTTCTTTTTGCCTTCTTTTGCCTTTTCTTGTTTTTCTCTTTGTTGTTTTCCTCTTTCATTCTTTAAAGATCGTTGTTGAATAATACGCTTATAACGTCGGGTCCTATAGCTTCTCTCACAAATTGCTTTGTTCCCATGGGAGAATTTATCACTTGATCTGAAGCTGCCATAATTAAAGGATTATGTTGAGAAACTTCTGGGGAAGGACAAGATTTAAAGTTATAATCACTGCATTGTGCAAGACACTTCTAAAGAATACCGTTTCTTTTCATATTTTCGTAAGACGGAGTTTACAGTGGAAGAGCAGGATGTTTTCTGTGATTAGGCAAATATTCTAACATATTTTGTTCAGGAGTTATTTATGTGGGATTCTGAATCACTTGAATATCCAGTAAACACATTCCATTTCAAGATAATAACCTTTTCTGCTCACCTGTATTGAAAAATGTACAAAGCTTCTCGTGATTCCACATCATGTCGGGTCTTTGTCATGGCGATGTTGTATCCCTTAGGAACAGCATTTATCTCAAATTTGTTTTCTGGGGTTACGGAATATTAGCCGGATTCTGCGAGTCTTTGACAGACACGAAACTGAAAAGATGCTGGCGTGTGGGGTTTGGGGTGGGGGCTTTTTGGTTGTTGTTCTGCTTTTAGGTTTGTTGTTGTTTTTGTTGTTTTTGCTTTAGATTGGTTTGGTTTCTTGCTTGTGTGTTTGTTTTATTTTTCCTTTTTTGGTGGGGGCGGGGGGACTGGCCAAGACCTGTGGGATGAAGGGACGTCATTTTCTATGCAAAGTAATGAAAATCACATTTGAAGGGAAAAGGTCAAGTGCTTTCAGTCGGTATATTGGCTTTGTGCGAAATAAGCTCCAGGTTTGGGTTGCATGAATGTATTTCCCTTCCCATCATAGCAGCAGTCATAATGCCCTTTGGTCGGTTTGTCCGTGCAACTTTTGCGAATGGTCGGAGTATTTGAACACTATGCCACCTGACCCTGGGACAACTTGCACTGCGCAAGAATGTGCTTTTCCCCGAACACGAAAGAGGATGAAGGGGTGAACAACGCGTAGTCTGTTAGGTGTTTGTTGTCTATGTTATGACCGCGGCAAACGTTTGCTCATACAAAAGTGTCGCAATTATATCGCCGCGCATCTTTGGCTTGGCCATCTTTCGCGATCGTACCGAGTGGTTAGAGCGATTGCCTTTGAACCCCAAGGTGACGGTTCGATATCCGTACACCACACCCGACTTTCCGCAGTTAACCCACCTGGGATTGCGTGCATGATCCATGGGTCAAGGAAGGTAAGACAGCGAGAGAGAGATGATGGCTAGGGACCATTCTCACAATGCTGGTCTCATGCACCACACTTCCCGACGACCTCAAGAAGGTCACGAAACAACCTTTATCTTCATTTCAGGTTGCAGTATGAGGCCTAAAAACGGGAGCAACTTCGGGTTTAGCACTGACCTGATAAATAAAATGCCTTGGTTAAAGACTTGGATTAGGGTTAGGAACAACAAAACTGGCGTGAAAATACGTTGATTCCGTTGACGCTTATGTAAAACATTTATAGCAACTCTCGTAAAACACTATTTTTAGGGTTTAACTCGCCCAAATGATCTAGTAAGCAAGCCGCGATCCTGAAAAGTCTTTTCTTGAAACAAAATAAAGCCCATCATCACACGCTACAATTTTTAAGTCGTGTCCGAGAGATTTTCTGTGGAGTTCATTTCGAACAGCGCGAGCTTTGGACAGTGAAACGTCCTTATCAAGTGTCGGTCCTTTTGTAGCGTCGCAGGAAACATGCCATGCAGTGATCTTCCGTGCTGTAAAGTTCGCTGCCTAGCGCGGATGCAGGAGCCCGCGGACAGTGTCGTACCTCTCAGCTATGATAGAGCTAAATTGCTGCAATCACTAGAGACTCAGTGGAGTCGAAGGAAAGCGGTGGTTCCTGTCAGCCAAATTATTCTGGAGACGATCCTTGGAAAGGACTTCTCAGTTTGCGACATAAAACGGCTTTCAGTCAAATCAGCGTGCGGTGCTTATGTCTTTCTCTCTCTCTCTCTCTCTCTCGCCGTCTTTCTTCTGCTCCCACAGTTCTTCCCCTTTCTTCGTCTCCCTTCTATTCTTTCCTTTTTCTGCTATTTCTGTTTGTGATTTATTTGCGCAGTAGCTGACTCACTCAACCGCTCACCCACCTACTCACCCACCACCCACTCACTCACTAACCCAACCATTCACTCTCACAACCCACCCACCCACCCACCCACTGGTCTGCCCGTTTCTGTTTCAATTTTTCAAAATCTCTAATGCCCACCGCTTTGAAGATAACGAGAAAGAGAAACAGAGACAAAGAAAGACAGAAGGCCGTATATTTATTTAGTGCATGGTGGTTCTTAAAAGCAGACATCATTGCTTTCTCTTCTGGCTGGATGAGATGTATTTTAAATTTATATAAATTATAAATTTACCAAATAACTGATTCAATTCTCTGTCAAATAAAAAGTTTGGGTTTTTTTTTTACTTAAGTTAGTTTGAAGAAAAAAAGTTCGCATTAATGGAGAAATAATTATGTCGCTGCAAATGAAGAGTACATGAATACTTCATACAATCAAGAAGAAATTCAAAATTGTATGTACATGTAAATGAGTAGTTCACACGATCAAGAAGAAATTTTAAATTCTAGGTAAGTAAATAGTTCCTACAATTGTGAAGAAATTTTAAATTCTATGTAAATGTATTTTTCATTCAATCAAGAAGAAATTTTCAATTTGATGCCCATGTGTCGTGTGAGAAATGGATATTCAGCAACACGTTTTGATTGACATAATTATTCATCGGTCCACTACTTGTTTATTTTCTTTTTTTTCTTGTTTCTTCTTGTGTGTTTTTGCTTTCATTTTGTTTTACCTAGTTGATCTTGTTAGAGAGAATAGCCATGTTCAGGACAGACTGACCCAAGATTTTGAATTCTTATTTGTTATTATCGATCGAGAGGCTACTTTTCACCTCTTGCTTCCCTAGAAATGTTATAAGACTAGGTAGATACACAAAGCGTTAACTACATTTGTAAAAAAAAATCTGATCAGCGCAGTGATATTGTTTTTGAGCCATCGGGTGCAGAGGAAGGCAGTCTTTCCTAACGACACACATTAACCGTACTCACTATTGTGTGTGCTCGCTGATTGCCTGGCATTCTTCTTTGTAATGTTTGTAAGACTATTCCTATCAGGTGAACAGCGCTCTGCATGTGAGAGGACGATCACAGCAGGTACATTACCTTCAAAGGTACATTACCTTCAAACAAGTTCGCTATCGATCGTTCCCCGCGCAGTGTTCTCTACACAGACATGCTGTGATTTACCGACATGCCTTCCAAAAGCAGAATCCACGTTCTTTAATTCCCACCATAGCTTTTACATCAAAAGTTTTGTAATTTAAAAAAAAACGGAAATCAGTTGTAACAATCGAAGTTCTCCTGACTTGATCAAAGCCAGAGGAAGCGTGGGTCCGAGCTTTGCAATTACCCTGTTTCCAGCTGCGAAGCCGTTTGGTTGTAGAATAATCAACCCTGCGGTCTACTTTTGTAAGACAAAAGCTCTGCTCGGCAATGTACGTTTGCGGTCGTCTTTAGAAACCATGAAGACGACTCCAAAAGATGATGTACACCAGTTCCCAGTAGACAACGCTTCACGACACAGCTAAAGTCTACACGTCGTTTCACATCACACGTTTTCTTATTTATGGCTATGCTACACTGATGTGATTCGTTTCGAAGCAAAAGCATATTGTGGTTTTGATAAGCATGATTCACTTGTGGCATGGCACATGAAACGGATTCGCCGTGATTCCAACTTGATTCGAGCCAAGCGCCTTCTCTAGAACTCGGGCGTGTTGCATGATTGGCGTTTCGTGATTCAGAGCGCGCCGCCAGCCAATGAAATATACGACCGAGATCATGTGATGCATCGACCTCGACCTTAATAAATGAGTAAGCTAAAGCAACTGGTCCGCTTGGAAACTTTCGATTGAAATACCCTTATTTTGATTGATATATGTCAAGCTCATGAGGATTCATTGGATGCTAGACATAATCCTTATCGAAATCAGCAAGTGAGGAAAGCGCATTCCGACCACTGACCTACATACCTGAACAGCTGCGAAGAAGGGGAACAACTCGTGGATCTTGTTGCCTAAGGGGAGAGAAAACCTGTGTACTGTTTCGCTGGGTTCGTAGGCTGCCTGCTTGGATCGTTTGGCATAGGTTTCGCAAGGCAAGAAACGAAACTGATTGGCAGAATCATGAACAGCGATTCATGTTTTTCGTGTGGCATAGCCGTTACTGTCTATCCAGGAGTAAATTGCCTCCACTGTATTCCATTCCACCGTCTTTCTTACCAGGATCTCTATTCGTAACATTGACCTATTCCCCCTCCTGCCCCCTCCCCCGTTGCTTTCCTGATTACTTTATTCTCTGTCGGGCTGGCTGGCTGGCTGTCTGGCTGGCTGGCTTTCTTCTTCTTTCTCTACTTATTTCTCTACTTTTCCTCCTTCCCCTTTTCGTTCTTTCTTTCCTTTCTTCCTTCCTTTTCTTTCTCTCTCTCTTTCTCTTTTTCCTTCCTTTTACTCTCTTTATTTTGTTTCTTTCTTTCCTTATTTCTTTTTTCTTCTCCTGTCCCCCTCTTTCGACTGGCAACTGTTTTCAAAGAGATTGATACTGGAAAAATGTTTGCGGTGTTGATTTTATAATTCTCGTCCATCATTTTTCTAAATCTTCTGTCTGGATAATTCTATTATTTGTCTTTTTTGTGAAGTTTTGGTTGGGGCTGTTAAGTCTTTAGAGAAATGTGCGTTGCGTCCTGCAGATTATTTGTTTGTTTCTGCTTTTTGGCGGGTATCGCGAGGATAAATCTTCTTGTCCATTCATTTTTTTCCCTTCTTCCTAACACTGTGACTTTCCCCAGCCTTAAGTTCGCTTCAGTTACTTGCCCTGTGTGCCCACGTCATATTTCTCCCTCCCTTCAAATCTCTCTTCCCCCTCCTTCCTCAAATCTCTCTCTTCTAATCCTTCTTATCTTTTCGCGAAAGAATCCCAGTATTTTCTTCTTTTTTTCACGACCGCATAGAAACTTTTTCATCATAGAGTTTGTTATTAACTGGGTTTTGTTGGTGGGGGAGTTTGGTCTATTAATATCCATCTCTTTAGTCCGTTCGCATTGGTCTGCCTTAACTTTTTCTACGTCCATTGCCTTAGGATGTCATCCTTTGCTGCGCTGGCTGATGATTTTATGAGAGAATATTTCTTAGGCTTCGCCAGACAATTTATCTTTTTGAAGACTTAACTCTGTCATTATGTCCGTGGGAAGTTGCGCGCTTGAGAGGGAGAGGGTGTCGGTTTCTGTATGTATGTGGCAGAAAGCGTTCCTGCATGAGCTTATTTTGTGAAAGACGTTCTGTGGGTGCATGCGTCAGTAAGTGCGTGCGTGAGTGCTTGTGCACAGAGTTATTCTGCAAAAGACGTTCGGAACCTTAAGCTCACAGCCATATTTTGAGTGATGGCACTGACATGGTAACAAAGAGGTACGCGCGTGTTAACTTCAGCAAGACGTATTCTCCGTCAGTCTAATAACAGTAGGCTGCCCCGCCCCTCCCGAAAAAAATCTGCATTTACGCAAAGGCGAAACACACGTTCGTCTACATCCTGGGGAAACACTGACAGGTCTGATTCCTTTTTGATAAAACGCACATGCAGTATTGAAGTCGGACTGGCACTAGCCATCTCAGTCTGTCTTGTGTTTTGTTTTGTTGTTTACAGACTTAAAACGTATATGCAAAACTGTAAAACCTTTAGAACTAATCTCTATCACAAAGCACACGACCAGCCTCAAGTTTTTTCTTATCGGAACGAATGTACGTCCGATGGTTAGGTTCCGCGAACTAAGACGTAAATTCCTATGGTTAAGAAAGGCCTTTACACCAAAATTCTGTAGATTGTGCTTGCTGAGCCTTGGCTTCACGAGCGCCGCATCCATTAATCTGTCGAATCCGAGAACGGTAAGTGCAGCTTAGAGCAAGCGACTCATACCAATGGAACCGTACAGATCCGCTTTGGGAA
>SMGT01005759.1:308511-311372 GCA_004794575.1 Lanistes nyassanus
CTTGAGAATGGAAGTGAGAACATGTCTGAGAAAAATTTAAGGCGAAAAAGAAAAGCCAAACGGTTTTCACTTAAAATGGCCCGCCATGATAAAGAAGTCCAGGAGAACAAAGCTCGTCATTTACAGAACAGTTCTAATCAGCACCAGAAAATGTATGACCGCAAAATGCGTGTGTTGAACAACTCCGAAGACCCATCTCCAGCGAAATCTATGGCAGAAAAGTTCAGGTCTGAGATGCACACAGGGTTAGCGGGAGATCCACAAAAGCTTCCGACGGTTGACGAGCCAAGACGAATCCCTCCCACTGGAGACTCTTACAGCAACAACGAGGGCAAGATGAGGCAGAGCCATATTCTTACTCTCCTAGCCTCGTCCTCTCCCGACAGATACGTCAACGTACCCACGACCCAACGAAGGGTCCGCCGTCATGCTGGCATCTCAGACGAGGATTCAGATCCTGCTGAGAAATCCGAGTTTGATTACCATGACCCGTCTGACGACATCGATCTGTCTGACCAGTCAGAATTCCCGCTCGACAAGCGGTTTTTACGGGGAGTCAATCCTTACTTGCGACCTTTCTTTCTGGGAAATCCTAAGAAACGCTTTCTGAAAGGCTCCAACCCATACTGGACTAACTACCGATCTCTCCTACAAGGCAGACGGTTCTCCCCCCAGCTCTACACTGCAGATGAGAAACGTTTTCCGAGTACTGTGGATCTGTACCTGCAAACACCCAGCTATAGCCCACAGAAGGATAGGCAAGATCTTGCTGACAACGTCAACAGCGAAAGCAATTTGGAGGACGGGGATTCTGCCGACAGTGTGCCAACGTTACGCATAGACAAACGTCTCATGAAAGGCTTCAACCCTTATTTGGCTCTGTATTCCACCCGTTTGCCGATGAAAATAACTCCTACAGGAGAGGATGACAACGATGACATTGTCTTCGAGAAGAGATTTCTGAGGAGTCCTAACAGGTACTTGCAGTCCTATGCAGGTCGCACTACTCCCAAAAAGAAATTTAACCTTTTGAACTGGCCTGGGGAAAAGCGATCGCAAGGTAGAGGGATTCTGGATGCCACCCAGGATCCTGATCACTATTTCCTTGAAGAAGACCAGCGAGACCAGTTTCATTTGCTCGATAAGCGTTTCCTCAAAGGCGTCAACCCCTACCTGTATGCTCACTCCAGTATTCGCGGAGGTTACTGGAATTCGCAGCTCCCAGACACCCGAAAACGCTTTGATGATACAGAATGGTACCGACAGCAGTCTCCAATAACTCTTCCAAACATAAACCTTGCGGAAGAAGACGATGGCACTGGGCAGAGCTTACGAGAAAAGCGATTCATGAAAGGCGTGAACCAATATTTCCTGAAGCTGCAAAGGGGAAAGAGACTCCTGGACGGCCCTGACCTCTACATTCAGGGTCAGCGACTCTCGCGAGAAGAGGAACCGGACGGCGAACGATACGGAGATGACAACGAGGTTGTCTGGGAGGACGGCCCCGTGATCCCGGTGAAGAAGCGATTCATGAGAGGCGCCAACCAGTACCTTCACTCGTACAACTTGAACTCTAAGCCAGAAGCGGGTAGTTTGGACAAACTGCGGCAGGATGTTGGGGACAGGCTTGTGCTGGAAATCACCAGGCCCTTGCGGTCCTCTCTCACCGGGAATAGCGGGCTCTCGCCCCACACACGCCTTGGCTGGGAACTCAAGCACCGTCTGTCCGGCTGGCCGGCTCTTGTGTCCCGGCAGTTCTATCCTTCGTTCGGTTGAAGCGAGCACGTCCTGTCGCGTGTCGTAAACACAAGAGTTTGGGAGGGCAGCTATGTGACAAGCAGTGGCCCTCGTGACTCTCAGCCCAAAAAAGCGCGAAGATTCTCGGCGACAGAAAGAGATCACAGAGATTTAAAAACTGAGCCGTGCTGTCTGATTTGCCTTCGTGATCTTTCGTTCGTCTGGGTTTTCTTCTTAGTTTAATGAGAGAATATTATACTTTCAAGAAAACAAGTTCGCATGTTTCGATTTCTGTGTTAACGTGATCTCATCCACCGCCTACTCTTTCGCCCTCTTTCTCTCTATTTTTCTCTTCCTTCCTTCTTTCCCACTGCAGCGTCGCTGTCGTTATTTAAAGGTCAAACGTTAAAGTGGGAATGTTGACAGATAAAATTTCCAAATTACACTCCAAAGTTGTGTTGTACTGACGTAGGTTTGTTTGAGCAGAAAATGTTAGCCGAAACTTAAAAGTTGTTTTCAGTTTGAATTGTATTTACTTATTGGGGGCGTTTGATTTTATTTCTTATTGGCGGCATTTGGTTTGATTTCTTTTCATTAAAGTTCCCAGTAAGCCTGTGCCGTTTTCTGGTCTATAATTAGCAGAATTTATCTGCATGTAGATTGAACTTTTTCACTCACGATATTTTCACAATCACCTTTATATATATATAGAGAGAGAGAGAGAGTTGGTGTGTTTACTAACTATATATACTGTCCTCACTCGCCCTTCCTATCTTTCTGTCCCCATCCTCTTCTCTTTCTTTCTCTCTCCCTCCCTCCCTCCCCTTGCCACTCAAAGTCCCTCACACCTCGCTCACCCCCTATCCAATAGCCAAAGTGCAAACTGTAGTGAGCACATGGAACTCCAGAAAATGTTTTAATATTTTCGAGAAAAAATTGTTAAAACAGCAACACACTAAACATCAGTAAGGAGTTAAGATTAACTGAAGAAGTGCATTTATAACGTTTAGAATGATCGCAACGGAGATGTTTATGGTTTTAAGATTATTGCACTGGCCAACAATGAAGGCTTGAACAAAACAGATGATGACGACGACGACGACGACGACGACGACGACGACGAC
>SMGT01005759.1:311380-405521 GCA_004794575.1 Lanistes nyassanus
TGATGATGATGATGATGATGATGATGATGATGATGATGATGATGATGATGATGATGATGATGATGCCCTCAGTGGAGACTGATTATAGAAACATTTAACGGACCAGTACAGGAAATGAAAATCGAGTTGAAGACCCGAGTCTACAGTGGGTATGCGTTGTTCAGCAAATCACAAGAAGTCCATTCTGATGCTGGCGGCGTTTAGAATGAACCGTGCGATGTCCACTATCAGGCCGGTGCTAAACCTGACCTGATCCACCTCCAGGTCCGGGAAAGAGTCCAGCCAGTACACGGTCAGGGTGTCCCGCTGCCAGTCAAACTCCTGGCCGGGCTTGTTCTGCAGAAAATGAGAGCGGTACCCCTCCTGCCACACCGGGTGGCAGTTGTGATTCAGACACTTTACCTGTAGATGGAGACGAAACCGGGTATATGATATTTATCCCTTGTGGTCTAATTATTTTCTGAGGACGAGCAGTCTTTCTTAAATAGAAATAATTGGGCTTCTAAAACCTTATTGACTCCCAGATCTTTGATCCCTTGTGACTTAACAGCAGAAATATTACTGCGTGCATTGACACGTAAATGACTTTTTCCAAATTAATTACTCTCACGATAAAACAATGTTTTCAAAGCATCTTTGAAGTTTCCAAAAATAGACACTCATCGAAACACCACGTTTCTAAGGGCATGGGAATGGGACTGATTGTCGCATTTGTTTCCATTAGTTGTTTCAATTATCTTATTTCCAGTAAACTAACCACGCCATGATTTAATCTTCTATTGTTTGAACTGATTATTGCCCGGCTCTGAAAGTTATCTGATTTATTCTCCACCGTTTACCGGCACTGTGATAACTGAGTCAGAAATCGAGCCCTGATCTATATATAGAGTTAAACCGAGCATACTTATTTGCCGTCTCAGTTTGGAACTGATAAATTCCTAACCAGATACCAACGTTGAGGGGGGGAAATACGAGAGTCCCATTGCCTGTTGAAGATTACATCGTCATGGCGATAGAATAAACGAACAGAAAAAATCCTCTTTAACTGATTCGCCCCGAGCCAATACGAAGTAGAATCAAATAAACGACTCAATAGTTTCATGTTCTCAGGTGTTAAAAGCTTTGAACCTATAATAATTGAAGAAGGGAATTAATGTTATCAGACATCTGTCGTAATTTGCTATCTTTACAGCCAAGGCTATCAATCGCAACTCGGCGAAAGCTCAACAGAAATTTCTGTCGCCATTTTCAATACCACGTACGGTCTCGTCGTTATTTCATGGCAAAGACGTACTTTGTCCAAGATAAACCAGGTGTTGCATTTATTGGGGTTTTTTCAAGTTCACTGTATACTGCTTTCGTGGATGTCTTCGTCAGACTTGCATTTGCAGGCTGCCTGTCCCTCCATGGCATGTCTGTCGGTATGTTTGTTCCTCGATCATATTCCCTCCTGTCCCTCCATGGCATGTCTGTCGGTATGTCTGTTCCTCGATCACATTCCCTCCTGTCTCTCACTCTACCTTCCCTCACCTTCTGCCTTCACTTTCCCCAATACCTGTAATCGCGGGTGGAGGTACAGAAGAGTCGGGTCCAACTCCAGCAGTCTGTAGGACAGGTAATGGTCAGGAAACCAAGGAAACTGAGTTTCGCTGTTGTCGTAATATACCTGTAACACGGGTGAACACTTAGCCCAAAAGATTTAAAGGCTGGAATCTGATTCCAATAAATGATTATCAATTTTAACGCAGCTGCTTACAAATAACTAAATGTAAATGCAAGAGGATGACTTTGTTAGGCAGGCAGTGTGTTGAGCAGATTTGTTAGACAGGCAGTGTGTTGAGCAGATTGTTGACGTTTTATGCTCATGTTTCACGGAACTGCACACCTACCTTCAGCAGCTTTTGCAAGTAGAGAGCTCCCCCACGGGCGATCATCAGTGCATGGTTGATGGACTCTGGCCAGCTGCCGTGTGCATGCCAGTCAGGGGAGGCCACTGCCTCGTACTCCAGTATCTCGTCTGGAAGCCATTGGGTCCAGAACACGTGACCATCGCTGAAGACCCCGCCGTAATGCAACAGTATTTCCGTCCGCATAATGTAACGCCGCATCTGATTGGCAATTTCAAAGCTTGGATCTCTTGACAGGGGAAATTCTCTAGGAGACAGATGATCCATAAGATTTCATGATTACCTCAATCTTGAAACGACAGAGGGTTTCAGCGGAGCTGGTGGCTTACTGAAGCTGTGAAACCCCTAAATGTTTTAGTAAATAAAACGATTCCATTCACAAAACCTCATCAAGTCTTCACTTAGTTACATGTTGAATAAAAAGATCGAAAAACACGCTCACTTTGCTCGCTGATGCACTTTGTCAAATGCACGTCCAGAAGGAGACTGATACCATATGCTTATTAGACCCGCCCATGGGCTCGGTGACATCAATTTCGAGGCTGCTTTGAAGGTTATGTGTTTGATGACTGAAAGCTTAAATATCGTTAGCTGAGTTAAGTGTGCACCTATATTCGAGGAAATTAGTTATATCTTTTAATTAAAGAGACCCCCATTGAAGACAACCGTTTTGCACTCGAGTCAAACTGTAATTTGATAACGGATGAGCATTGCAAATCAACGAGAACCACTCCTCTGACTTTTCATCGCCGATATGAAAACTCACCTTTTTAGGTACAAAACCCTGCCCTTGACGTCTTGCTGAAGTCGCTGCCACCAGGGTCCGGAGGGCTGCATGGGCCCATGAATCACTGCGCGCTCCAATCCCCCGACGTGCAGGGCACTAGAAGGTTGCAGACGGACACAGAAAAGACTGATGTTCAGCGCCACCTGTCTGAGGGGAGACTGACTAATGGCGGCGACGGTAAAGACCTGAGGAAGGCGCTGCAAGAAAAGCTGATAAGTTTCTCCTTGAGGAATTCTGGAGCCTGACTGGACGTCAGGGAAACGGCGACACTGGGAGACTTATCCAGTAAAAAGTTCTCTGTGCTTGTAGATGGTGACCAAGATATTCATTCACTTCGTAAGTTGTGCCTCGCATCTAAATCTTCAGTGATTTATTCTAGCTCCTGCCATGGTTTTTCTTTCAATCATTGGGAGCGGAGGGGGGATCCTCACCTCGCAGAGTTTGGTGGAAATTGCAAGGAACCGCACAGACATGTTTAGACGAAAGACGTCGACAATGGATCTTGTAAGACACAGAGACGGGTCGAGGGACGGATTGACGACAGACAGACAGACAGACAGACAGACAGACAGACAGACAGACAGACAGATGCTCAACCAAACGATAGTTTCTTAAATTTAGTAATACTTTTTTAATTCTATATTTCTTAGACAACACTAGTTCTCAATATCACTGATGATCTTCAACTTTTCAGTTCCTGACAAATAATAGGTATCCTCTGAAACTATTGTTCTAACATTGATAAAGAACAAATGAGGACCGAGCGCTTAAATTATCGAAAGATAACTCCAGCAAAGGTACTGGCAGCGCTTAACATAACTGTGTGCAGACTCACGTGATCAAGGGAGCTTACCGTACCCAAACACGTAGCAAAGAGAGTGCCGAAAGAATGGAAAAAAGTTCCTTTCTTTTGGCCCTCTCTTTGCTACCGTCTGCATTCGGTTATGTTGAGCGCTGCCAGTACCTTTGTTGGAGTTATTGTTCTACGTCTGTGACGGATGCTTACTATCAACACTCCATCTTACTGCCAATTTCTATTTGTAGCACTTCAACTTCTTGAACAATTAACGAGAAATTTAAAGTATTCTTAGATATTACAAACTTTCGCAATTTCTCACTCGAGTGCTTTTTTACTCTCAAACGTAAATATTTTACGCGCTTGCTCTCCTGTAATCCAAACACGATGCAGGCCGTAGGACATGCAGAGCAGACGTGACTCTGTCAAGCATTCCGGCCCATTCAGACCTTTTTTCTCACCTGAGCACGCTGAGGTAGACGCTGAAGGACAGGCGGCAGTCGTCCGTGCACAGGTAGTGCACGATACGTGGCGTGCGGTCGTCGGCCAGAACGCTGCGGCGGGGCAGCACGTGCGTCGTGCCGTAGGCCACCAGCTTGCTCAGGTTGGCCAGCCGGTCGTAGGCGTACCAGATGTCCCGCGGGTACGTCACCGACTGCAGTCGCACGCACGACGGCTGCGAGGTCGGACTCTCCAGGAAGCGCGCGTCGGTGATGCAGGGACGCAGCACGTCGTCGTCATCCCCTGTCTTGGTCTGGCACTGGCTGATCCGACGCAGCAGCAGCTTGTCGCGCTGCGGCAGGCTGACGTTGGGCACCGTGGCCACGATCATGCCCTCGGCGAAGTAGGTCAGCGAGCAGGACGCGACGCCGGATACGAAGTCCTTCTCCAGGTGGCGCGACGGGATTCGCACGAAGATGGCGTCCTCCGGCAGGTACATGCCGCCGTAGCGCTGCAGGATGTCGGCGATGAGCAGGAAACGCCCCGGACCGCTGGCCCGGCACGCCCTCTCGCTGCTCTTGTCCACCTGCAGCAAGATGACGTTCGGGTACTGCTGCTGCAGCAGGTCCAGCCAGGTGTAGTAGGACTCCGGGTCCTCCATCGGCAGGCTGTCGTAGTGCAGCACCACCTTCTCCGGCCGGATGGCCTGCAGGGCGCTGCGCATGGCCAGGTAGTTGCGGAAGTCGAACAGCCGAACGCCGCACCAGACGTAGTGCAGCAGGTTGATTTTGGTCGTCGCGACTTTGTTGCTGGCGTCCCAGTTGTTGTTGCTGCTGTCCTTTGCGAGGTCTCTGTCCAGGCCGGAGGACGGAGGAGTGAAAAGAGCGTTGACCTGGAATCACACATTGAAATCCGTTCTCTCAACTTGCAGTGAAAAAAGAACAAGTTTTCTTTTGGTGTCATAAAAACTTTGTTTATTTGTTCTACTTGCACAGATTGTAATCTGTCGATGTCCATTGATACTTTAATACATGAAAGCCATCATTGTTGATATAATAATTGATATGATACAAGTTGATATAATAATTATTACTATGTATGCAAAAGAAAAAGAGAAAAAAAACTAATCTGAATTTTATTTAGTGTTGGCTTTAGGATATAGTCTCTAAGTAAAAGAAGAAGGTTGAACACAAGACAGAGAGATTTGATGGAGGAAACGGGTTTTCTTAAAAAGCTGACACCCATGGAAACCCAGGACCTCACCTATAAAAAAAAGTGGTCTTCGGGTATTCTCATCGCGGTCAAAGGTCACGGGTGGAACGTACCTGCTTTTGCATGTCGTGGTAAGATGCTTCAGGCAACGGGCCCACCGGAAGTGGAGGAGTCACCACGTGCGCGACGTTGAGGCTGAGGTCGCCGTGAGTACTGTACAGGACAAAGGTCAGGGTTAGCAGCAGCAGAGCGGCCCCCGTGGTGAAGCATTTCATGGTCGTCATAGCGCGTGGCTTCCGGCAACATCTCGTAACGCGCGGGGCTTCTGTGCGAGAAAGAACGAGACCTCGGGGCGTGCATCGTTTAGAATGTAGGTACCTTCAACAGTAATACCGTTTTATTGCGTGAAACTGTGTGGCATCTTGGTATGTGTACAGATCTCACCTTAATGTTTCATTAACAGCGCGTATTTCTCTAATCAATATGCAGAATTTTGTATCACAGTTTGCAGGAAATAATGACATTGATGTGCATCATAAGCCTCTGTATCATTTGCGCGGGGCATAATGACAGGTGAATCAAACATATCGCCTTTGCGAAGGCAATGATTAAATTTTGGTGCTTCAAATGACAGAAAGTGCAAACCAAAGCGAGCGTTTCTCACATTATCAGCGTGGTGTTATTACGATCGAAGGTCGTTAAAAGTTACTATAGGCAAAACTAGTTTTTAACCTCTGTTCAGGCAGTAGAATTGCTGCACATAAAATTGAATATCCAAGTAACTGAATTTGATATAAACTATTTGATATAAAGACCCTTTGTCTGAGGTCTGGACGCACGCATGAACGCGCGCGCGCTCACACACACAACCTTTTTTCTTCCCAAATATGTCACTTAATACAGGGTTTTGTTGGTTAATACATGATTTTGCTGCAGTGTTGCGATTTGCTTCTTATGGTGGGCTCACAACATCCAAATAAGTAAACGAAAACAGTAAAACAGACAAACAAACAAAAACCATGCAGTCAACACATACTTCATTCGATTTTGATCGAGTTGTCTCCTCTTCAGCTCTTACACGACCAAGTTGCCACCGAAATCTGCATCTGCGCATAAGCTCTGAACCAGCTTTAACCAATTTTACTGCCGGCCAGGGAGAAGTGTATGAAAGAAGGGACTGATTCTTTACCATTATTTTCGTTCGACAAGGTGGAACAGTTGTTTAAGGGCACCATAAGGTAGCTGTTGTCTATCGCTAACTACATCGGCAATAGGACGTGAGAATCTCGTTATTATCGGCTCATGTCATGCGTGACGTGTACAGTCTTGAGATTGACTTACGTACGGCAGAAACGCGACAGGCGTATAGAAAACGTTACAGACATGCGCTCTCCTCTCTCTGGAGTGAAGAGGTTAGAGAGAGCTCTTCTGTCCTGTGGTAGGGGTGGACACATGAGCGCTAAATGCGTAGGGTTTTCCCGTCATGGCAGCCATGTTTCCTGCGCTGGTTTTTCTGGGGGTTCTGCCAGCTCTGCACGCCCAGGGCGGCGACTTCATGACGAGAGTGGAGATACAGCCGTCGAGGAAGGAGGTGGCACCGGGAGCAGCGTTCAGTGTGACGTGTTTCGTCACCATGGCAGAGAAGTTTGCGGACAGAAAGAAGCGGGAGGCGCGACCGGTCCTTGCGACGGTCCGAACTTCTTACGGACTGACGGTCGGCGATGCTCAGCCTTCGAGCCTAACGTTGGACAGCATCGTCATCCGCGGCGGCTTGCACAGCAAGGCAGCCTCAGTTTCCTTCTCTCGGGAAGGTAAGCCCGTCTCCAAGAGAGTCCGCAGGCAGAGCCAACGGCAGTCCCAAAGAAAGTTGCTGAACGTAGTGCTGTACCAGTTCCCGACCCCAGACTCCACCGAAGCTGTAGCCGTGGCTAGTTATGACGCGGTGAAGAAGGTTGGCCAGGGTCTGGTGTCACGTGACCCGCCTCTGCTCGTGACAGGTAAAGAGGACTACTCCGAGATCAGCAGCTGGGGTGTCGTGACCACCAACATGACAGTCACGTTCCGTGGCGCGCGCTGTGCGGACTCTGGGACGTTCCAATGCTCGGGCGAGATCCTGCTGCGCGATGTTGTCAACTTTGCCACCGACAACGGCGTGCCTGTCAACGTGGCTTCCTGCCGCCGCTGCGGCAAAGGCTGGTGCTAATGTGCGAACTGGTTTCCCTCTGCCCTCGTGGTCTGTGGTCGCGTGCATGTGTCGTGCTTCGTTGTCTGCCGTCCGTATGTGACATGCAGATTTCCTATTCCAGAGACAGGGATGTCTGTCCTGTTCTGACGAATATCCGGAGTAGCTGTCCTGCAAGTTCATCTGATTTGTAAGGAATGCACGGTTTCTTGTCACGCGGCGAGTACCCAAGTGTATAAGATCGCGAAACGCATCGCCAGGTCAAAGCAGCGATTCTTGCTCTACGCAGATCCTGCACCTGACGCCCGGTCCCTAGTGTGCAACGACCTTAACTTGTGTGTGCAAGTTGGTTTCCGACAATAATAAAAGGGAAACGTTGCTACAGACACTTCTGTTGATTATACGTCATCTTAAGCTTCCTTCTTATGTGTTACGCTTGTCGTACTCTCAATCCTTCCAACGTTCCTCTCTTCTCCTCCTGTCTTTCTTTGTTGTCTTTTTGGCTGACCATCTCCGAGCTCCTCCCCCCACTCTTAACTCTTTGTGTGAGTGGGTGAGTGGGGGAGTAAGTTGACTTCTCGCTTTTGTTGCTTTTGTTTGTGTGGGTAGGTGAGTGGGTGGGGCGCTCTTGCTCTCTGATCATGTGAGGGATGCTTACAGATAGTGATAGGATACAATCAGAATGTCACCGTGTTCATTCAAAGTACAAACAAAGATACTTAGTGGTACTTTTAAAATCGGACTTCCACAATACGCAGGTAGTTTTCTTTTGTACTAATTATTAGCTAGCATACTTCTCCGTTTTGAATCTCTCGTCCCAGTCATTACAAGCTGTGAATGTGGCCGCGCATAGCAGCAAATCCCACATGGTGGTGTGCTGAGTGCGCACTGTCCCTTAGGATTGTCAATTTACAGTAGGCACACAGCTAGATTGTGAAGCCGTGAACAAGTGCAAACATTTCTTTGTCTAACCACATCACCAATAATTTTTTTAGGGAGTATTGGTCATGAGGTAAGCGCTTGATAAAAGTAACCGTGCAACATAATGTCAGACGCCAGAAATAACTTAAATCTGAAGCACAGCCACCACCACCACCAACAACAAAATATAAATAAAAGAAGGGAAAAGAAAACAAAGCTAGGGACTTACTTGACAGGCAGATGCGCCAGCGGAAATGCATGCAGGGAGGGAACAGACCACCTCTACATCCGAACATTCTCCACGTCTTCCCCCACAGATTACCATAGCGACCTTCCCAGCCAATTGCATAACGAAATTAAAGACCATTAACGGACAAAGGTCCCGTGGCTAGGGTTTGCTCACAAGAATCAAGACATAATAAGGAAGGTACAGAAAGCCGAAAACGTCTGTATCAAATAAAATAACAAAGATCTTCAATAAATGCAGAAAAAATCGTCACCATGCAGGGTACAAAAACAAAACTAACATGCCAGACTTTAAAAAATAATGAACATTCCAAAGAAGCATAGCCGAGAATTAAGCATGCAGTACAAAAGCAGCATGATAATTAAGGCTCAAAATAAATAAAACTAAAACCAGAATGTGGAGAAATCACATGACATAAAGTCGGGGACGAGTCTCGTGTATTCATTGCGACAAAGGGTGAGATGGCCTGGAAAGAATATAAATTTTTTAATTTTTTTCTGAACTTCTAGAATGCTATTTTAAATAATTGTTTGAACACGATAAGGGTTAACTCTCTGCTGGAAATCGTAATTTCTACATTGTGTCTGTTGTTTTTGCTGCTCCTGTTGCTGGTAGCAGGTTCCTGGGCTGGCTTGCATGAGCGTAACTCCTGCTCATACGTAAAGGTGCACATACAATACACAAGGCGAACTGGGCTTACGACCGATCTTGTGAACGGAATTACAGAAAGCGACACACATGCCAGCCAGCCCTCTTATGTAGTGTACAAAAGGGGGTTGTTTAGGGACGTGCGTGGGTGCATGTATGCGTGCGGGTGTGGGTTTTTGTAGCAGGAGAGTGGAGTAGGAGGGCGGAGAGGAAGGGCCGGAATCCACCTCACCGTCTTCTGAGAAACTCGAGTCAGAGTCAGACCCCGGGCAGGACGAGTATTCATACGGCACAGGAAGCGAGATTTCTGGGTCCGTAAACAGACTCATCTTTCCTGAGTGCAATTCTGAAATTAAAAGAAAAAAGAACTCAGTATTCGTATGGAACGTGTATTCTCGCTCTTACAAACCTCTCTCTCTCTCTCTCTGGGAAAGAGGATGGGCTGACGTGCTGCGTGTGCGCGCGATCAGGTGAAGGAAAGAGGAGGAAGAAACACTGACGGACGGACGGACGGACAGACAGACACAAAGCAGGTTGTCTGGATCACACATACTCCTCACCGCTGAACACAGTATTTTCTTCTGGAATTCAGTAATCAATAGCCACATAAAGCAATTTGTCGTGAAGGATTCATATCCTGCTCACACCTGTGCACCTCCAATTGATCACGAAAGGTTCATCTGCTGCATGTGCAATCATTTCTGGTAGGAAACGCCTTCCTTCCCCAGTACCGAGGTACTACACTTCTAGCCATCACTTCATTACATGGAAATCTTGCAAGCTCCGACTAGGATTAGTTCGAGCTTAAACACGGCCTGCGATCAGGTGGTGTGAAAGATAAGTTTAACTTTGTATGGGGATGTTTCTTTACGTTCGTATCAAAATCGCTAGTTCAGCACGCAGTTCCAGGTTTGCTCTTTAGCGTCTGTGCCGCCCTGTTTCACTTTCTTCATCCACTCACTTCACTCACTCGCTCACTCCACTCACCACTCCCTCACTCACCTACTCACTCGGTATGTCACGCATTTGCATGTTACGCACCCACGCATACCTCTCTCTCACACACACACACTCAGGCGCGCGCGTGCGAGCCTGCACACATGTACGGACGCACTCACCCACACATATCATCTGCACAGTCGTCCACCCAACTAACGAAGACAAACAGAGTTGTCACGAAACAGAAATTCGTTGTAGGTGACGCATTATAACGCAAATCAACAAGATCGTGTTTGCTCCTAGGAAAAGCCTGATACGACGTGTTCTGCATAAGTACATGCCGTTTTTTGCTTTCTTGCTCTTTTTAATGCCATCAGTATTTAATGGGATCGTTTTCTCTGCTGTTTCGAATCCGTTGTAATAAACTTGTTCTGAGCACCCAGTTAAGCTGCTCACTATTTAGGCTAAATCCTCTGGATCCCATCTAAAGCAGTTTAATCTCATGTTTGCTGAACGCACCTATATATGCCGTTCCTATGTGACAAAGCAATATTTAAAATATTAAGTGTTTGGAAAATCTTGCACCTGACAGAATCCTTTGAGAGCTGGTGTTGTTCTTTGAGCAGAACCACGACTTGATCATACGACCTTCAACAGTAGCTGCATACAGCTGCTCGTGTTCGAGAGTTGTTCAGGACACAATGACACTTTTCTCTGGACGCCAGTGATAGTAAGCGCGTGAATAGCCCCCTAGCCCTGACTGACACCTATTAAATGTTTGTCAATGAATGCACGTGAATGGGAATAGGGAAGTCACTCGGACCCTCCCCTCGCTGCTTTCTTCACGTCGATCGTTTGACAACCTCAAGGATCTGAGCTTTTGAGAACCAGACGTCTAAATTAAAACTCGCGCAGTGTCTGTGTTCTCCATTGCACGAAAATTATACGATGTGGGTGTAAGGTATGGAGAGAGGGGTGGGGCGGGTAGAATGCGCGCGCGTGTGAGAGATTGATTGATTGATTGATTGATTGATTGATTGATTGATTGATTGATTGATTGATTAATTGATTGATTGATTGATTGATTGGGTGTCTGTGTATGTATTTGAGTGATAGAGAGAAAACACCTTCATTTCTCAATTTGTCAAGTCCTGCCATTCCCATAACTTACAAAGTCTACGATGTGTGTTCAGATCTCATTACATCTATGTAAGGGATATTTTACTTCAAAATTTATCAAGATATCGTTTTATTTCTTGCCAATCTCATTTGCCTGATTTAGTTTTCGGTTTGTCCAAGTTTCTGCCTTTTCAAGGAGTAATAAAAAAAAAGCCCCAGGAAATTCAAATTTTAGTACAACCCCTGTTGCACACACAAATCTTCTAATAAAATTAACACTGTTACACTACTTTTCCTCACTGATCACGTTGGTTTTTTTTTAGTAGGGCTGCATTTAGTTCGCAAAGAATTTAAGGGGTGGTCAGATGGTCAGATACCACTGAGCTAAATCTCCACCCCCAGTATCTATAAGGAACAGCATGACCAAACATCAAGTTCTGGCGACAAGGAGATCAACAGTATGAATCTTGATTCAACGGAAACGTCTCACCCCCAGAATCCTCATAATATTTTTTAAAGTTCTGCTTCGAATATCATCTCCTTCGCAGATGTATCTAGATTTTGTACACTCACTGTCCTGGAGAAAAAAACCAGACAGTTTTATGCTTACAATACAAACGCTCCCCAGACCCTTTGTTGCACAGGTATTTTGTCGTCTGTAGGTGACTAAGACGAGAGCAAACAATGTGCTACTTATTAATCTATTTAGGCAGCAAACGGTTTCTCAGTGGGAAACAGATAAGGTTCCATGTATTGTGCTCCTTTGCGTAATATGCAATGTTTGTTGCTCGTGTTGGCAGAAATATAAGTCTTTTCTATGAGAAGCACATTACCGTCACTTGGCAGGTTGTGAACAGAAAGGCCAGTCTGTAGGCTAGTTAGATATGCAAGTACTTTTTTTTCTTCAAGAACATGTACACAACAACCACCAACAACAACAAAAACAACAACAATAACACCTCCCTCTCCGTAGATCCCTTGATGACGTATTTACGAAAAACTTGTCCTGTTTTTTTAGGTTTTCTTTTAGTTTGGACATCTGCAGGAAAGAAGCTAGATAGTATACGATTCTTGATTTTCAGGGAGGAAAAATAAAATCTCTCACCCATAACAGTAGATTTGACGTCAGTATGCAGAGACGACGATGCTAAATTTACGCCAGATGCCTGTACGCTTTGATATCACCGTGCAGCAGGTGCACGTGCAGGTGTGTATCTTTTCTCCAGCTGCCTGCCTCAGCACTGCACAAACCTTTTAAATGATCTGAGCGATAGGAATACTTTTTGAACGGTGACGTGAAGAAGGGGGTTAACATATTTAGCTCCGCCGCTTACACGCCTGACTGCATCATCGGAAGGACCGTGTCTTTTCCTACAGAAATAAGTGGCAGGCACTGCCTTTATGGGAAATATGTACTAGGGTAAACGGCGTGGAAAAATCGATTGAAAAGGAGCTTTCAAGTACAACAACAAAACGTGGGGTAGGGGCAATTTAAGCTCGATCTTATTTTGGTAACACATTGACCCTGTGCGCCGTTGGGGATCCCATAGACGTGAAAGAAAGTTCAAATAAAATATTGTTTTCTGCGCATGCGAATGGTAGAGCCGGCCACTCCTACATACATACCTATACACCCTGCAGCCGTATTTAGATGCGTTGTGAGTCCGACAGGGAGTCTACCCTAAATCTACCTGTAATGTCCTTTTGTTAATTTTATTTGGTTTTTCATTGTGTGAAGTCGGCCTTACTCAGACCATCCCACTCAAAAAGGAAAGAATCCCGGCAACGAAAAATGAAACGGGACGAATGATATGATCACACACTGACTGGCCGGCGATATCGGGCCATGTAAGGGGAAGGGTGGGCCGAGCGGTTAGAGCGCATGGACCGAATTCAGTAAAAGTGCGCCGCGGCAGACTTTCCCAAGTTAAACCAGCTACGAATGAGAACCTGACGCATGGGAAAGTAAGGCAAACAGAGAAGGAGAGGGACTATAGGCACCCCCTCACGATGCTGGTCCACAGAAAAGTGGGGGTCACATACATCCCTGTTCCCCTACGACCTAAAAGGTCACGGGACACCCTTTATCTTGTGATGCTGTTCAGGGACTTTCGGGAGAATTTAGTGGCAGGGGGTCGGATACGATGAGCAGAATGCACGATTGTCCGACTGCCTTTTAGTGGGTAGTTTGTTTCTACGTCTGTTGGCTACAGGCTGCTATCGGATTCTGGAGACTTCTGGGAGAAATCTCAGATTGTTTACTGGCGATCCATAACATTGCTGCGAACTTAGTGAAGTCATTTAGTTAAACCTCTGCCTCGACAACAAAAGCAAACTGGCGGAAACTTTTTAGCTTTATTGGACAGACGAGATGGATCACAGAGCATCTGCTGACGATGCACACAGTATGACAAGTTTTCTGTTACTGCACATGTGATGGGTGCTGATGGCATGCCATGTACTAGATACATACTACTTCTTCCCGTCATATGACATTATACTACTTCAGGTCATATGACCTCTGCTGATGATACATATCACAGTGTACAAAATGCATAGCCTGGGTTGCACTGGCGTTTGTATCTCATGCTCTTGGGTAAAGGTACAGGTAAAAGATGTCGCCAGACCCTTCTTCTTTAAGGGAGTGGGGTGTCTATTTTCTTTGCAGGAATAATATTTGGCAGTATGATGTCGGACTGCTTACACTTAAACTCTTATCCTGCCCAGCCTTTCTGTGGGCGGACAAAAAAGGGGGGTGTCCTCTCCCTCGCTGCCTTACCTTCCCTAACTTCCCTAGCCATTCGCAGCTGGGTAAACAAAGGGAAGTGTGCTGCAGCGTGTGTGGTTCGAAACGTCCCCGGCCGCGCCTTCAGCCTAGAATTGGGTTGAATGAGCTTTCCTATCTCCTGCCCACACGTAAACGGTCATGTAAAATACACAGGGCAAAGGGGCCTTGCTCATGCTTTCACAACTGAAAGAGCAGATACAACATTCATGCAACCCACTTGGGTATTTGGAAAATATTGCATTTAAATTCTGCCAGTGTTACACAAGGTACCAAACGCGCTACGGAACAAATGGAAAAAGGTATGTGTGTGATCAGATTCTTTTGGAAGAAGCCATTTATATGACCTTTACTGGTGATACACAAAGTAATAAACACCTACCACTGACGTCTGTCTGTCCTAAAACGGGCAGATGCTACACACCAAGCATATAATTATTATAAAATGTTGGAATCTCTTAACACAAGAACGTGGGTAAGGGCGTTTCTAAAAGCCCCGTGTTCCAGCGCAGAAACGCCAGCTCCCGCGGGAAGAAACGAAATGAGAGAAAAGTTTTGAAGCAATGTCAAATGGGAGCTAATAGGGTGTGTTCTCAAAAAGGTGCGAGGCTTACAAACTCTCTGACCTGTAAACGTGGTCGGAGCTCATGAAACTGTCAAACTGCGGACGGATTTTCTTTCCCGTTTGTTCCATCACGCAGATCGCTTCTGACAGTAGAATGTCTGCAAGTGCGACGGCTACGCAAGCTTTGGGGGGGGGGGGGAATCTTACATACCAGAATAGACTTTCTTACTTCTGTTTTCTTTAACGGTTCGCTGCCTGTCCCAGAAATCAGATATCACGCCTGTTCTCACGGAGATCTTAAAGCCCCAGATCGCCCTGTGAGAAGGCTTTTTAATTAAGAAAAGCCACAGAGGGGTGCTTTGCGAGGTTAATGGGAAAGTAAGCGAGAGAAATAGTTTTTAGTTTGTGAAGGATATATGAAACGTAGGGAAATATATATTAATCCCCTATATACATATATTTCTTTCTGCAAAATGCAATTAAACGGAGTATGCCGTCCACCTCCATTATCCCACGAACAGCAAGTCGGGGGTGGGCGAAAGAGGCAGAGAATTATTGATTCAACTTAAATCAGTTTATTTTATCGTTTAAGTTTAAACAACAAGAGCTTTGATCAAAGCTATTTTTATCAAAGAAAAAGTAGGCAGGCAGGCGGCCAGGCAGGCAGGTGCTGCCATTGAAGCGACAAGCAATATTGTTTCTACCTTCGCTTCTAACTTCTGTGTGTTACTTACATTTAGTTGACCGCCGTAAACAACAGACAAATCCTCTCTTTCAGTTAATATCCTGTTAGTGACTACAAGTGATTAGGCGTCCCAGGCCCACGGGTCTCAATTATATTTTAAGTTTGTAAACTCCTGTCGAAGCCACATCGGCCACTGTGACACTGATGGGGTGAGCGGTTTTGAGTTCGATAATTAACTGTATTGACCAAGGACCACCGGTGTGGTGTGGGATGTTTCGCATCGGCCGTGACTGTCGGTAACCGGGCTGCGTGCCCATGCAGCCACTGACGTTCGATGAGTGCGAGTCGGTGGCGAACTCAGACAGACAGACGGACGGACAGACAAACAGATTAAATGAGGGAGGAGAAAAGGTGAAGGGTACCTGGATGAGGGAGAGATCGACAGAGAAGAGAGGTTGGGAGGGAGGGAGAAGAGAAGAAAAAAGATCGCAGGGAAAGAAGGTAATGAGAAAGAAATCGAGATCCTTAGTGGAACAGTTCTTCGATTCCTTCCATTACCCTTCTGTGAGCTTCAGAATGTGCTATGTGTGGGTATACGCGCCTGTGTGGGCAGGTGTTTGTATCTGTGTGTGCGCGTGTTATTGTATGTGGGAAAGAGTATCAGATAAGTATACCGCTCAAAAGAATTGAAAGACCAGATGCTTGCACTTTGGCAAGAACACGAATGTGTGTAATTTGCAAAAACACGACATCCGACTCCTTACATTTGGATGCACCTTGTTTCATGCTGCAACAGTGAACGTCAGTGTAGATGGAAATCAGCGCTGGCATGTTCGTGCTCAGACAGATGTGCACCCTGGAGGCCAATGTGTGCAAATCATACGCGTGCAGGAGTGAATAACCTGCAATGCACCTGCACACTATGTGTACTGTGAACACAGTTCAGCCACTGTTGAGCGACTGGTTGGTATTTATGGGCGCGGTCGAAAGACAGTTTGTACCATGATTCCCAGACAACGACTCAGTGATGCTGAATGTGGCAGTGAGATTGGATGGCTGCAGGATGGCATCGGGGTCCGGAAAGTTCCTCGCCGATTGGGAGCGTTCCATTCAGTCACTGTGACGTTGCGAGACCGCCAACACACTCGGGGGAGGGAGGGGGTGCAGCTGCAAGCAGCCAGCAATGTCACCGCCAGCGACCATTAGAAACCGGCTACCCTGTGTTCAAGGCGTCCCGCAGACCGACCTGTCCTGATCCCCGCTCATCCCGCTGCTCGGCTGGCCTTGGCCCGGCGTCATCTGACTTGGACACGTCAGCAGTGGGACAGTTCTCTTCAATGACGAGACCCAAATTCACCCGATCAAATACCTGTGCGATGTGCTAAGCTGTCTCCTGCATGGAAAGCACCTACCGCCCGCTGACCTTAACCAGCTGTTCCTTTTGCTTCAGCAGGAGTGGCAGCAGGTGATCCCGCAGATAATGCTTGTACGTTGGCTACGTGCTACAACGACGCCTTGCGTGCAGTCAGACGCGTTATTCTGTTGCACCTATAGTGTCACTTTTGTATGTGGTTCGAGTCCTTCGTGGCAGGGAATCTTGCTGTCGCAATGAAAATAGCCCATTAAATCTGTTGTTGGCCGTTACAGTTATGAATGAAGTACACTTCAGCTTCATTGTGACTACCGGTTTGTGTTTTGGCATCACATAGTTTGCACTGGTCTTTCAATCCTTTTGACTTGTCACCTGTCACGTGGCAAAGGCTGCTCGCACATGAATTCGAGATAACTGGAGTGTCCATCGCTTCATGCTGCACGTGTTGAGTTGACGTTATTCAATCCTCCCCAAGTCCCAGCATCCCCAGTCTTCTCCCCCAGGTGCTGTCCTCGCCAGGATATCGCCAACGCGGACGAAGAAAGCAGCACGCCCACCGATGTCCCGGAGAGACGCTCTAGTTTCCCCCCAACCTGCGTACGTTGCTGGATTTGATGACTGGGACACCGGGAGGATGGCATCAATGCTTAATGACAGTTTGTTTGCAGTCAGGGCTGGAGGCTCGCCTGGCTGTAGCATGTTTATGCATGCATGAACACGCACAAACACAAACACCCGCATTCTCTATCATTCAATTTTTCACTCGTTCCCCGCCCATTCATGCACGTGCGGGGCGCAGGTCAAATCCAAAGACTAGCAGGCACATCGAACATCATACATTAATATCACACATGAATTAAATTTATTTTCAAACTAGTAGATCTACAAGTTTTTGAACAGAATATAAATGTTCTTCTTTAGCTCATTTGCTCTTCAGCCACTGCTTGTTCTGCGGCACACACAGCCCATGTCTAGCGCTGAGAATCACAATCACTATTACAGAAGAAATATTTCCACATTCACGTGAAGCATCTCATGCCAGTAGGAATACCAGTCATGTTATCTGCAGCAGATCGACTTTAACCATTACATCAGCCAGCACTTCTGAAAAGACTAGTGCCACAAATATACAAAAACTTGAGCTATAGGCTGTTTGTAATATGGTTTTCCTCTTATATAAAGTTGGATTTGACCATAGTGCTTTTCATTCTACATATTACTGAAATAAAATGTCTTGGTGTGAATCTATGCCTTTATCACGCCCATCAAATACAAAAATGTGTTTCTTTCTGCTTTTATACTTTTGGTATGTACGACATTGAAAACTGCTCATTTCAAGTGATGGAAAGGGCAATGTTCAGAAATGCTGTTTAAATTTTGATCCATGCTGGTTGGTTGGTATTTGAAATTTAACATCGTGCCAGCAGGAAAGATACATATTTTTGCCCCACAAAACTGCTGGTATCTTTAAATCATTGATTTATATTAAATTTTCAAACAAAACAGCAAAGATCAGTCCCATTGAAATTAATATCAAAACTTTGAAGTAAAATGATTTTCTAAAGGACAATCATTTGGAACCTTAAGATCAATCAAGAAGAAAATGGAGAAAGAACATTCAAAACCACAAAAAAACATGATGCCCGTACTTTCACCCAAAGATAAAAAGACAAATGAAATATTGTGAATATTAAAAGGTTATAAGCCAGTTGCAAAAATTTGTTAAGATATCACAGTCATGTGGGTGTAACAAGTATATGTATGCTGACTCCATGTACCACATAATACTGATACAACAGTAGTAGAATTGAAATAGTTAACGCTAGCGAAAAAATAAGAAGAATGCGTTAAAAGACTCAAGGCTACAGTACCAAATCCAAAAGAATAAGTCAAAGAAAAATAAACAAAGTGAGCATAGCACAGGCAAGTCAGCCAAGTCCTATACAGAGACTTGACATTGCAAAATGATGAACATGATGCTGACGCAGACCACAGATATGTCTATACACACATGTACATACAACCTATACATGTATATATATATACATCTATGTTCTGACCAACATTCAGTTAACTTCAAAATTAGTGCAGTCAGAAATCAGTGATCTGTAATAAGAGAGAAGTTTGCACAGTCTTGTAAGTGTGAATGCAAAAACCAGGTTTTTGAGTGTGCTCACATAGATGCCCTTGAACGCATGTGCATGAAAAGAAGAATGCTTAAGTATGCTTGCCAACAAGAAATCTGGGCGCATCTCTCTCCACCCTAGTACAACGTAGTACCATTTTCAATCACTACAATTTTGCCTATCTAGATCTGCTGAACGAAAACATGGTTTTCAGACAGTTCCACTAATTTCTTATGAAGTTATGAATTATGATCCAGACTGCCGTTCGTCCATATACAGCCCTACTAAAAATACTCTTACGATATCAATGCAATCCTCTTACTCTAGCAGCAAACTCTTTAGAAAATTTGTGTAAAGCTGCACGTCTGGGAACCAAGTGAAAAAAAAATGAAAAGATTGTCCAGAAAGACTATGTGTGAATCTTCTTGTATATGTTTCTGTGCCAGGAAAAATCACAGGTGGTCATCTAAACACAAAATAACCCAAATTTAACCCAAAATGTTTTTGATTAGCACACAGGTGCTAGTAATATAAGTTGGTACAGTTGCCACTGGAGATTGTTATTGGCTGATTAGCACATTAGTGTTTCTTTATTGTCTGTTGATTTTTTATAGAGATTTCTTTTAAGTACCAGATGACAAAATTCCAATGTCCAACGTCTTCCTCATATGCTGTTGCATTGGTTGTAAGCTCATGCATTAATGCTCACATTTAACAAAGCTATCATGGAAAACAAGTGATAGTCACACATATCCAGTATCTCTATGCTTTGTTCCTTTCTTCTCAATACTCAAACATCCCCCACTGCCATAAAAACGTTACAACAAAGACATTATTGGAACAATATTATATTAAAGTACATGTAATACAAATATTAAATAGTTTTTAAAAAACAGACTTGCACATCTCAAAATGGACGGATTTGGATAAAATGCACAAAAAATGTGGACATCATTCTTTAAAACCACAAGAAAACTTTAAATTACAATCCTACTCTTTCCTTTGTTTTTTGTTTTTTTTTGTGGGGGGGTATTTTGTTTTGGTTTTTTGGTTTCTTCTGGTTGATTAAAATATTCAGTCAAAATCTTGCAGATTTTTTTCTGATAAAACATCTAAACATCTAGCAGAAAAAAGTATTTAGATGTACATGCTTAAAAGACTCAGTTGTAAATTAGAAGGTGAAATGTACATTCAAGGCAATAAAAGGATCTGTATCACAGTTGTACTCTAAACTTTTGATACAGCTCTAAGTACAAATAAGTGGCAACCATTCTCTAAAAAGAAAATCTTAAATAATACTCCCTTCCTTATTTCTGGTAAAAATAAAAAATTAAAAAGCACATATGACACCACACAACTAAAAAAGTGTGTTTTTGCTTTCCTGCATTTGACAGTTACTTCTTCATTCAAATGCTCTCAAACACACAAGCTACAATTTTATATAAAGTTGTTTCCCCAAACTGAATTTCCAGCTCCATGGTGTTAGGAATACAAATATCAAAACTATCCTGTCTTTTACAAAACTCTACCAATGTAACTATAGTCCAGTGCTCCAGTGCTCTTAGCATGAGTTTTAATAGAAAAGAAATCTTATGACAGCTGATTCTTGTCTTTACCAAATCATACTAAACAGTAGCACGATGTTCAGGAACTCAGAATGGAGCTGTGTTCACAATCACTCGTGTACTCAGGACATTTTAGCTAGACTGCATTATTGCTAATCAGTTTGTTCTAAGAAAAGATCGGACACCCTTCCTTTTTCGCTCCCTCAACTAGGTCTCTCTTAAGAACTATTTAATGGCCAATGTCCAATTAGTCTGAGCAAGTCTTTTCCTGACCTCGTTCATTGCTTCAGCTTGTGACGCATCACAGGACTACGACTAGGTCTGAAGGATGGAGTGGAGTTGATGCAAACCATGCGTGGTGGGGAGCTGCCTCGGATTGGCGAGCGCCGACGGCCTCCTATGCGAGAAGGTGAATAGCCACCTCGCCCAAGGCTCTCCTCCAACTTGCGTGTCTCATGCTCCAGAAGGACAGGGTCAAGGCTGCTGTCATGGCCCACCACAGCCAGCGAGCTGTCCAGCACGGAGCGAATGTCCCGAATCTCATTGCCAGTGCGAGATGACTTGGAGATGTACTGCTGACGACGGCGAAGTTCTTGGGACAGCTGATCCTTCAGCGTGTTCACCTGTTCAACAGTGTTTTTGAAAGTGGTAGCAGGCTGCCGACTTTGAGTTGGTTATAAAGTGTGTTAACACCCCTGAAGATACCTCACAGAGATATGTTTCAGTTGTGCAGCACAGTGTAATATATTACTTCATAGAGGCAGAAATCGTCTGTTGCAGACCTCGGTAAGTAATCACCCTCACTCCACGTTTACCTGCTTCAGGCATGGGATTGTATCAAGGAATTGTTTTTATAGTTATACGCACTTTGTTAAATAATTTTGTTAGAATGTTCACTAGCATATAATTTAGAATGTTGTGAGCATGTTTGAGTGAGAAAACGTGTTTGAGATAAAAGTGGTTGTCATGTGGAAATAGGAGTAAAGTGAGTGGGACTGCGGGGGAACTTCTCAGCCTTGTGAGGTGGGGGTTCCTTTTGATCCTCGAGGCAGTTGCATCTCCCTTTGCTTTCAGCCATCCATCTCTAGGCTTACAAGACAAGACAAGATTGTTTAATCACCCAGTGACTTCAATTGCTTGTTAAGCCCTTCAGCAATGCTCTTGTAAAGGTTGGTGAACATTACAGGGTATTTTGATGTTAGTAGTAACGCAATGGCTTGAGTGCAAGATTGCGATCTAGATTGCTGATTTTATTGTACTATATAAGAATCTTTGTCTGGGGACCAGAATGTGGTTGACTGGGAATTTGTAAAATTAAGGTAACTTAATTGCAGCTCTTTATCGAAGGAATGTATTAAGAAGTGTGGGATACAGGATATATTGTAGTAATGTGTGGTGCAGTACTGAGCAAAAGGCTTGCACACAAGGGAGATCAGGGTTTGGAGGAAAGTGTGTTGAGCAGCATTTCATTTGCTGGAAGTCTTTCCCTCGTTGGCAGCAGGTCAGGGAAGGTAAGGCAGCGAGAGAAAAGTTGGGAAAAGTTGGGGACTGCTGCTGTGTATGACACGGAGTAGTTCTACTATAGCTGGGGATTTGGAGGCAGTATTATATTATTCTGATTCATGTATGTTTATCTGATTTCCAAATTATTAGTTGCCAGATTTGGTACTGATCCTAAATTTTTATGACTTATTCTGCGGTATTAGACACCAGGAAATGAAAGGAAGTTAGGGATTAGAAGGAGTCAATCTGTATGTGGAACTCACTGCCAGTCCTGACCAAATTCAGTTCTCTGTGACTGTTTGTGTAGACCTGCTAGTGGTTAGGCAAACTAGGGGTTATATCAACGGGACCAGCTACAGCTACAGGGTGGCCTGAGACAGTTCACAAAAACAGCAGCAAAAACATGGTTCAAACACAGCACACACACACACACAAACACAACACACATACACACACACATTGTCAGGTATGGATGTTGGTTAGAGTAGTTTGATTTCTTCCAGCCATATCTTCTCTTGACCACAGCTTCTGCTCACAAGAGCTCCCAGCGCTAGAATTTTATGCATCAGTCTACAACACTCAGGCTATGTGTTGAAACATCATTATCATTATCATGTTTGGAGTTCAGGGACTAGGAGACAAAAGGGTAAACAGGAGGACTGTCTGAAGTAAGCACTTTTGGCAAGCGCCTTTTTCGTCACCTGAACTAGAATGACTCTCCAACCAGTGAAATTCATTAGATCTCAAGAAAGCAGTAAAACTCCACTCACAGCTGAAAGAAAATATTTAAATTTTTCTCCAACACAAAAATGTTTTCAGAAATGCCTAGAACATTCATGCCTAAGACTTTTTCCCCGTTTGTTAAAACCGGTGTAAACCATACTGTATGATTCCTATCACATTATCGAGATTTTCTCCCCTTTGTTAAAACCGGTGTAAACCATACTGTATGATTCCTATCACATAAAAATTCTGGAACTTACTTGCTCCTCAAGACCTTTGACCTTCTGGCGGTGAGCCATTTCACGAGACTCCAGAAGTCTCTCGGCCTGAATCTGTGCACTGCGCAGTCTCTCTGTCTCCATTTCTGTCTCAGCCCTGTGTCTGGTGGTCAAGTCAATCAGCCTGCAACCACAAAACATCTCAAACACTTAATATCTTGTTAACAAAACCTTCCACCCAGGGTTCTCAAATACCAAAATGTCGAAAATACCTTTGTATGTTTTAAGTATGCACCATCGAACCACTTGAAGGCCCAGCGCATGCTCAACAAATATTTCTATTAATACTATAAAAAGCTTTTCAAAAAAGTTGTTCTTCATTCTGACAGGATACTACAAACTGTATTTTTGTCTGCTTTTAAGCTCACATGGAAATTTACCTACCAAATATAAATTTTGACCTTTTTGCTTTCTATACATCAACACAAGTTTGGGACTAGAGACGTTCTCATCTGATACACATCCAAGACTGTGAAAATGCTGCTATACCTGCTGTAAAGAAGTTATCTCAGATTGTTCTAAGGAAAGCTAATGCCATGTGCACGTGTTTTCATTTTGTTTACATGATCAAGGAGGATAGCAAACAGGCACAGAAGTGAGGACATACATTCAAATCCTGTGAAAACATACAACATTCAGTTGATAAAGACCAATGGTGATCCGTGCTCATACAGAATTATGGTGTACATACACCTACAGATTACCAGTCCCTCTGCTGAACATTCCTTCTGATATTTTTGGTAGACAAAATAATTCCTAGGGAACTTCATTTATTCTGTTGCACTACACTACACTAGCAACCACACAAAATGGTCAAAGATCAGCTATTGACTAAGGAGTTCATGTGAAATTACTGTGATCCAGTGCAACGCTGGTGAAGTAAAACACTGTTCTAAAATATCATAAACAATAACGAGATACCTCTGAAGGTGATCCTTATTGAGGTCTTCCAGACTTTGAAAAACATACAAAATATATCACTACTCAACAACTTTTTAAAAATCAGTACCATCTTTAAATACAGGTGGCACATGACAAGTCACCATTTGCCTTTGTTTTTTCCTACATTACCTCTAAGGGTTTGAACATCACCTCATGTCTACTTTAGGGATACAAAATTAAACTAGTTAAAAGATTTCTCATTATATGTGCATGCACACACAGTGTATGCATGCACATATAACTGTTTATGAACACACATTCATTAGCATAATGAATTCTAAATATATCTAAACAGGTAGAATATGCATCTTAAAACTGACAAAGACAACCACATACAGGCAAGGATAAGCCGTAAAACAAAGACAAACATATGAATGTGCTAAGCTTGGTGATTCCTGAACTCTGAACCATGACCCCTGACCTCTGGGCATGCTGCTGTTCAGTCTCTGCCAGCTGTGACTGAAATTGCTGAAGTTGGCGCTGCATCTCAACATTATCCTCTTCCAAGCGCTGCATGCTGCGATCAAACGTGCCGCGGTCATAGATGGACTTGGTGGCCAGCTCCTCCGTCTTCAGCTTCTCACGCTCAACCTGGAGATGACAGGCACGGAATGTGAGGACACGACAGGCACGGAATGCCAGGACACCACAGACATGGAATGTTTCAACAAGACAGGCATGGAATTTGAGGACACGACAGGCATGGAATGTGAGGACACGACAGGCATGGAATGTGAGGACACGACAGGCACGGAATGTTTCAACAAGACAGACATGGAATGTTTCAACAAGACAGGCATGGAATGTGAGGACACGACAGGCACAGAATGTGAGGACACGACAGGCACGGAATGTGAGGACACGACAGGCATGGAATACGAGGACACGACAGGCATGGAATGCGAGGACAAGACAGGCATGGAATTCGAGGACACCACAGACATGGAATGTGAGGACACAACAGGCATGGAATGTGAGGACACAACAGGCATGGAATGTGAGGACACAACAGGCATGGAATGCGAGGACACGACAGGCACGGAATGTGAGGACACGACAGGCACGGAATGTGAGGACACGACAGGCATGGAATGTGAGGACACGACAGGCATGGAATGCAAGGACAAGACAGGCATGGAATTCGAGGACACCACAGACATGGAATGTGAGGACACAACAGGCATGGAATGTGAGGACACAACAGGCATGGAATGTGAGGACACAACAGGCATGGAATGTGAGGACACGACAGGCACGGAATGTGAGGACACGACAGGCACGGAATGTGAGGACACAACAGGCATGGAATGTGAGGACACAACAGGCATGGAATGTGAGGACACGACAGGCATGGAATGTGAGGACAAGACAGGCACGGAATGTGAGGACACGACAGGCACGGAATGTGAGGACACGACAGGCACGGAATGTGAGGACAAGACAGGCACGGAATGTGAGGACACGACAGGCACGGAATGTGAGGACACCACAGAAACAGAATGTGAGGACAAGACAGGCACGGAATGTTTCAACAAGATAGGCATGGAATGTGAGGACAGGGCAGGCATGGAATGTATGGATGAAATGGGAATGGAATGTTTGAACAAAACAGGCATGGGATATGATGCCTCTTTACAGGCACGCATTGATAAACTTCTCACACAATTTATAATGGTGATGATTATGAAGATGATGATAAAGATGATGATTATGATTATGAATAAAAGAAAGAAAAGGACAAACATCTTTTGTATTTCTAGATCCCAAAATTGAAGCTCCATAAAGTTCATGCCAGAAATCATCCAAATATACTGAGGTCTGAACTTGAAGATGTTTCATATTCTTTTCAGCCCAAAGTCCACCCAGGCTTCTGGGCCCATATGCATGTAAATGGTACTAACTTTATTCCCAAATAGGGATTTTTTTCTCTCTGAAAATGCTGTTTCAGCAAACTTTAGAATAAGTCATTCACTCCTAGGATGTCCAAATAACTTAATTATTACAGAATAACAAGGGAAAAATAAGCTATTCAGTTTTTATGCAAGGGAAATTCAAGGAACTTATTCCCGTCATGGCAACTATTCTGGAATAAGTAAGCTCTTTGGGTTTCTTGTATACAGAGCCTGGACTACAAACATGAAAATACCTTGTCTAAGGTTTTCATCAAGGCACTCCTGTCTTTCTCCAGGCGCACAGTAGACCGTTCAATCTCTCGCTTCTCAAGCTCCATGGTGCTCAGTGTTCGTGACAAGGAGGAGACGCGCTCCAATAAAGCTTGCTTCTCTGAGCCCATCTTCTGGATACGCTGGTTCAGCTCTTGTTCGGCTTCTTGCCGCTGAACCAGCAGCTGTAAATAACAGAAATTCCAGTCAAATAGTTAAAAAAACATGTGTGTAGACGTCAAAACTTTCTTGTTGCTGAACCAGAAAATGTGAATGACAGAAATCGGTCATTTAGATACAAAACCCTCTGTGTAGATCTCAAAACTTTTTCACTGAACCAGAAACACTAAACAAATAACAGAAATCCCCATTATTCTGTTCTTCAGAAGAAAAAAAACTTCATTTGGCTGTAATGTACCTCTCAGTGAGGTTTACAACAACGAACAAGAAGAAAATGATCTTTTCAAGTGTTTTTTAATTGGACAAACAAAACTTCACACAATCAAAATTACCCTAAATTCCTTGTTCTATTTTGTGGCATTCCATGCAGTTACATATCTACTAAGAGATCACTAGGGGCATATTTTAACCTACAAAACAAAGACCTATTCTGGATAAAAGTAAGTTATCAATGGCAGTTGTCAACAATAAGACAGAACAATGAAATGTTTGTTCCAAACTTTTAAAAAAGCCCTAAAAGCAACCAAAAACTCCAAGTCATCACTATCGTACTGCAGGATGCAGACAAAGATGCCTGCCACAGGTCTTACATTGTTTGACTGGCGAATCTGTCCTTCAAGCTCCGAGCAGCGAACTTCTGAGTCAGAAATTTCTGTCTGCATTGTCTGCAGTCGTTCCATCAGGGTGTGGTTCTGCTTCTTGGCATCATTCAGTGCTTGTCTGTGACAATTAAATTTCTACACTGCAATTATGCCATTGCATGTTTTATGCTTGCAGGCTACAAAATCCAAACTTCTAGATTTGTACTTCTATGTTGCACATTTTCCCCCCACATTCTATTTACAGTTTCTTTACAACAAAAAGGAAATAGAGATGACAAGGGGAAAAGACATGTAAAACATAAAGACAGGGGGAAAAAACATATGGGAAGAAAATAAAATTGTAAAATTTTTTAAAGTTTAACTCAATGACACAGCTTGTCAGGCCGGCTTGACAGTGCATGCGCTGGGTTTTATGCCATCTGTCACGCCGGCCTGACGAGATGTTTGACAATTTATTTGCGGGGAATGGCTAATGGTCCAAGGTAAAGAACTCTTTCATTCGAAAGCTCAATTATTTCTTTATGAGTTACTTCCCTTATACTGTGTTTAAACCGGTTTCTGACCATAATCTCAAGCGAGTGAAAAATGACTATGAAGTGCGTGTCCACATGTGCCCTGTTACTTGAGAAATGCTAGATTTACTCTTCAAATTACACACTGATGAGGAAAATGACATTGTTTGCAATTTTGCAAATTTACTATAAAAAGTGGATGAAGACAAGAGCATTTGTGCCTGAAAGACCCAAGGGAGTGATTACGAAGAGAAGAACGAGTGAGCACGTGGTGTAAACAGTATCAAACAGACTGTGTATAAGGAATCGAGGACTTTTTGATTACTTCAACTTCATTTGTGTTACCATCAAAGGATTTATAAATTACGCAACAAGGTCCAAAAAACAAAGACAGATAAGAGTTTTCTTTGTTTATTGATGTTTGCAACCAAGTTTAAATAACTTTTCTATTGTTTGGGGGGATTTTTTAATGAATTTTTGAAAAAAAGGCTAAAAAGCCACGTCAGCCGGGGCGGCACAAGCTAGGAGCCCTGCATCCGTTATGTGATGATATGGACAGAACACTGATGAGGATGGAAAGTAAAGGGATAACAACTTTCACAACAAGGAAAAAAACCACACCTTGTAGCATCCAGTCTCTCCTGAAGGACACGTCGATCATGCTCACTGTTAGTTAGTGCTCGCTGCATCTGGGCCATTCGTTCTTCCAGCTCACTGATCATTGCATTGCTGTCCGACAAGGACATGTTCAAAGCCTGAACCTGTACACACCCAGGTATGACACACCAGTTCAAATTTGTTGAGCATTTAATGGCTACCTCATAATCACAGAAAAGGTCACCATCACAACTTTTCTGGACAAGGCACCCCAGACGCACTGCCTAAAAAATGTGGAGTGAACCATCTTAGTAGACAAATCCTGTCAGGAAACACTAAACACAAAAGTGGTTCCACTCAAATAGCTTATGATTCATCCACCATTACTGCTTGATAAAGCTTATTACTTTCATTTACTTACAGCTCCCATTGTTTCATTTCAATGTATGTGGAATGTCTGGTGCTAAAAGTTAGTGATAATTACCTTTGGCTAACTCATTATCAATTGAAAATTCACCCTCCATGCACAGATGCAAACTTATCTTGTTCTGAAAAATTTCATCTGCCTGCACATTTCAGCGGTTGTAAATTCTATAGTATTAAAATAATAAAGTCTATTGCTTCCTGGTGAACCATAAAGACAGAATATTGCTGACATTGTAAATAATTGAATCAGTTCATAAGACAGCAAAACACAAGGGCTAATCACTTTGGTCAGTGCACAATTCAAACAACATCCATAGAACCACAAATGCACATGCAATGCCAAAGCCATGACAATGCTATTGCAATTCCAAAGATATCTAGATGGTCCAAACAGTGGTTTCAGGACTCCCTTTAGTGCCAAAATATCTACCACCATCAGTAAAAAACCAAAGACAGAACATTAGATAGACAAGAACAACTGATGTATGCATGCAAAAGACATCCTATCACAGGGCTACATAATGCATGCACAGAAGCTTTGTATGTGTGCATGCACATGCTTATGTATATGTGTGTGCATGTGTGCATGTGTATGTAGACGAATGTGCATGCATGCATGGGAGTTCATGGCAGTTTAAACACATTTCTAAAAGCAGGTCTTGCAAACACTTTGAAGCTCTTATCCAAAGGGTGAGAAAGGGACCAACAGCCACCCACCCTGTCTTTGGACTGGTGGCCTTCCTCCTCAGTCTTGGCTAGTGACGTGTGGAGGCGGTCAATAGTGAGCTGCAGGGACTGTGCCTTGGATTCCAGGTCTTGTATTTGTTTGACTAGGCTCTCCACACGATCTTGCAAAACCTGAATGGTTAAACAAACAAATAAACAAACAAAACTGCACATCAGAATCAGATAAATTCCTACAATTGTTCTGAAGTCTGTGCACCTGAGATTGTAACTGCCACTGCAGCAGCCCAAAAAATGCCCAACCAAACAAAAATCAACTATCATATGGGCGGTGGGGGGAACATCCACCTAGAAATTTAACTCGAGGTCTATGATCCAGAGAATGTCAATTAGATGGCCCCTGATCTCACCTTCAGTTCCATAGCTCTGTAACCAAGGCACACCAGTCTGTATTGACTGTCTCTTTCATGCTGTAGCAAGAAGTCCATTTGGGTGGACCAGGTTTTCCTTTTTTAGTTTTTGGAAAAGAGATGGGTGGAAATAAAGCATAAGCTGTCAATTTTGATTTTGTCCAGTTCCGGTTTCCAGCTATGCACTCTCTTGTCAGCTTTGTCTTCAGGATTGGCAGACTACCAACCATGCACAGAGCTACAATGTGCTTGCTGGCTGTTACTGATTTTAAACTCTAGCTAATGCAGTGTTTACTGCAAGGACACTTGGTGGTTAAGCTAAAAATGCTGGGTATGCAGGTCATCCACCTCTGACCCCGACTGAAGCTCTTGATGCTAATAATCCTGCCTCACAACCAGCTCTCTCTTCGACAGCTTCTATGTCAAACGATCATCTAATTTACAGAAAGTTCGTTTAGACAGGGTATCAGTGCTGACAAACACCTAAGGCAGTTAACGCTGTCTATAAATATCACTTGTTTACATCTTCAAGAAAACCAATGATGATGGTTACAAATCATCTGTCTGCACAGTCTGGTGGTAACAATGCCCAAACAAGCTCTTCACTATGTCAAGAAACTGTAAATACTCTGTGTATATTCATTCTGCTAGTGACAAAGCTGACTTACAGCAGAAAATGCCCATTTTGCTGTCAAGGCACTGTGTCTTCCACCCTACATCTTCCATTCTGATGTCACATGTCTTAATTAGGCATTTATGGATTGACCTCATCTGACTAGATTGCTACACCTTATCCAAATAAATGCACACCCCTTAATCAAAGACCTTCATCTGCTTATTTTCTCCTATTCTAAGTTTAACTGCACCTCTTTACAAGCAGGCTAACTCATCTCCTGTTCGCTGGAAACTAGCTACTGACAAGTTCACTGTGTAATTATTTTTTCTTGGGGTGAGGGGAGCATAGCAAACAGTTCAACTATAAGCAATTTCATTGATACCTTAAGTTCTCTTAATTAAAAATTCAAAATAGTATAAAATGATGCATTAAATCTAGTCTTCTGTACCTTAATGTAGACTGAACACTATTCAGACCATGCTTCCAATTTGAATAAGAGAGCAAAAAGCAATATGGTTTCATTGAAACAGAGACGGTAAAAAGAAAAGACCTCCATACGCTCGTTCCCTGGGACATAAAAAATGCATGTCTTCCAATCAAAGGATGGTCTCCTTGTGTTACTATTATCCCAAAGGTTGTGAAAGAACAACAGGAATCTTTCAAATTGTGAGGAGGCCAATAACCAAAGACATGTTTCCTAAACATCACCGCTAAATATTAATGTAATTTTAAAAAATCAATGTGTAGACTGACAAGCCAGTGATCACATCTGACTTTAAATCTTCACTAAATATTTTTTTTAATAAAACTGTAACAGCTGGATAAATCAGTATATGTATCTGCAAATTTCATTTTGTCTAAATACTTTTCTTAATTCAATGTTAAACACCCGCAGATGACTGTAAATTTATTTTGCTTTGACTGAGCAGGAAGCACAAGTAATCAGAAAGCTTCTTACGCCGTGAGCTCTATAAATAATTCACTATAACAGTCCTGGCAGCAAAACAATTGCCAAGCCTCTTTCAGACCACAGTTTCTGGCTGTGCGTACCTGCAAGGTTAAACTCTAGAAGCACCCACAGGTCTTTGCAGCTAGAATCACACAAAACTCTATGAAAAATGCCAGCTGAATGGTCCTAGGGCTCTTTCCAAGACCACGCTTTGTCAAAGTTATCTCCCCTGAGATGATGGTGACAGCATAGACTCTGAAGTGTACGCAAGACGTTTTCTATGACTGTTCTTTCCAGACACTTCTTTCAGCAAGATTTATACGAAAAAAAAGTTAAAATATAATTCCTGTCAGTCTAAACAGTCTTCAAAAACTTGGAGGCAATCCATGTCTCTCACCTGATTTTCAGTTTCCTTGTCGGTCATGGCCATCTTCAGTCTCTGCAACTCTCCATCCAAAGCACGGCGTGCCAGCTCTAGTTTAGTGCACCGCGACTCTGCATCATCCAGACCTACCCTTAGGTTCTTTTTGTCTTCTTCAAGCTTGGACTCACTCGTCTTTAGCTTGGAAATCTTTTCCTGAAAGATAATTACATTTGTAATGTGCAAGTTTTTTAAACTATAGAAATCCAGCAAACATCAGCATGAAATCTCCCACACCAATACTGTGTTTTGTCTGCTTTGGAAATAAGACTTAGCAAAAAGTTTTAATTCTCACTATGCAGCACCAGTTCTCTATTGGTTAAAAATAGCTATGTCTCACACCTGATTTGCTTTGACACACTTCAGAGTCTGTCTCACCTGTAAGCCTCAAGTTTTTTGAGGAGGAGTTTCTCTCAACTTTTGCAGTAACTATTTAACACACTTCTTGGAGTTTTTCAAGTTTAATTCTTATTATTTGTTAAAAGCACCACTGATCACCTTTCCTGCTAATCTAAAGACCAGTCATTATGTAATGGTCTGTATCAACAGAAGACATTTTACCTGAAGCTGACGTTTTTCAGACTCTGCAGCAGCCACTGACCGTTCGAGGCTGTTGATCTTATCGGCCATTACTTTACGCTCACGCTCGTTTCTGCGGATTGTCTCTTCCTGCAACATGAGCGCTGTTTGTGCGCTGGCAAGTCGTCCATCAATCCCACGCTTGTCTGAAGCAGAACAAAAATGTCTGGATGTTGAAGCCTAAAGATTGAAAAAACCTAGGTAAAAATCAAGGGTCAACTAGTCACATGCTAAGAATGATAAGCCAACAGCGCGCACAAAGTGGGGAAGAATGCTTTTTTTTTTTAAATTGCAGAATTTGCTCCCACCTTCTTCAGCTTCACCCAGTGATTTCTGCAACACCTGCAGTCTGTTCTCTATGCGCTCCCTTTCCTCCTCCAGGTCTTTCATTTGAGTTGTCACACTGCGCACCTGGGCTACTGCATCATCCTGCACAAGAAGTGGTTACCAACATAGCACCACTAATAAAAAAAGTTGGAGTTACAGAAGAAACCCAAATAAGAAATACAATAATTTGCAACTGACTCATGAAACAAGTAGTAAGACATATTTGAAATCATTTAAAAATGAACTCTGGTTCTAACAAAGGCCTTAGCCAGAAGCTGACTTGGCATCATCATATAAGCTACTTACTCTCTCACGTTCTGCATTAGCCAGCTGGTTCATGAAGTCTCTAAGGGCCATGCGTACTGCTTCAGGGTCAACGTCAAGGCCTTCCATGCGACCGGGAGATGGTGTTCGGTGACGAAGGGGGCTACCCGCACGCGTGGGAGATCCAACCCGAGGTATAGGACTGCCCCTTCCTTCAGTTGTAGTAGCATAAGTGTTATCAAAACCTGATTACACAGAAACCATGGGATATGTCTGACCCAGCACTTATAACTTATAAGGACATTGGAGGGAAGGAGAATTTAATGTCTTCATTGAAATACTCTAAAAACATATTTTTAAATGTCTGAAAAATCATATTGTATATGGATTGTATAGATTTTCACGTATCCTAGCACAGTTTTCCTTTGTCCTGGCACAACACTGAATCACTAAAGTGTATGGATATAGTTACAGATTATAATCATGGATTTCAGATTTTTAAATGAATGCCATTGATGCTACAATGCTGAATGAACACTGAAAATCAAGAAGAAATGAAGTCTCAAGGAAACATCAAGTTCTTAGCATGTTTTTAATTCTGTAGGATTATCCCAACAAAGTACTGGCACAAAGTGCTAGACACAACCGTATGCTGACGTATGCGACCAAGGGAGCCTACCGTACCCAAACACATAGCAAAGAGAGAGTCGAAAGTAAGAAGCGTGGCAGATCTTCTAAAAAGATCTGCCGCCCCTTTCTTTTAAACGACCCTAGTCTTCACACAGCTAACCCCTGGTGTACCACGTGTGCATACAGCGAATCCCTAATTTATATCGTCAGCTCGCTCACTAAGCGTATGCTGACGACTGGGATCCAAGACAAACACAACATAGGACAATTACATGAAATCCTCAAGGTGCACAATACAATTAATAAAGAACAAATGAGGACAGAGCGCTATAAATCATCAAATGGTAATCCCAACAAGGTACTGGCAGCGCTTTTAGAAGATCTGCCACGCTCCTTACTTTCGACTCTCTCTTTGCTACGTTTTTGGGTACGGTAGGCTCCCTTGGTCGCATACGTCAGCATACGGTTGTGTCTAGCGCTGCCAGTACTTTGTTGGGGTTGTCGTTTGATGATTTATAGCGCTCTGTCCTCATTTGTTCTTTATTAATTCTGTAGGATTAATTGAAAATGAAAACAAAATAATCAGTAACTCAAACAGAGCAAAGAAAAGGCTAAAAGAAAAGAGTTCGGGTCAGAAAATACAACTTGTTTAGCCTGCAAACCTTTAGAGGGTGAAGTGGGCCTTGACCGGCGGGGACTAGGACTTCGTGACCTGGCACGTGGCACTTCTTGACGGAAGCCAATGGTGCGCCGGAGACTGGACAAAATGCTGCTCAACTTGAACTCTACGTCCCTCTTTGCTCCCTCCAAACGAGCCAAGGTCGTTTCCAGAGCATTCACTCGTCCTTCAGCCCCACTCAGCTTCAGACGAAGATCGCTGATGTCAGCATTTGCTGACTCCAGAGAAAATTCCAAGTTCTTGCGGTGATCTTCCAGACGGCATTCTGAGCGGCGAGCATCTTCAAGGGCGAGTTGGTAGTCTTTCTCCTTTAGTGCTGCTTCATCAATAAACTCAGCCATCTTTCGTTGAATGTTGGCGAGTTCTTTACGGAGGGCTTCACGGGATGCTTCTGTCTCCACAACCTGTAGACACGTACAGGTATTAGAGTAGCTATTTGTATTTACTAACAGCCATACAAGTTTCTGGCAAAACATTCACTCATTCCTCAAAACAAAATTAACATGTGTAAGTAAAAACACACTGGTTGGTTACTGGTTGCTTAACATCCCACAGCAATCTGGGTGCATATCAGGATCAGGACAGTGGACCATAGGGGACATGAGGTCCTATTACTAACCTATACACCGAAAGAACCACCCGACTGATAGCTGCAGTAAGATGGCCAGTGCGGACAGTTTAATATGCGGGGAGATGGCCGAATGGAGTCTGCACAATGTATAACTCCAGGAAATAATCCTTGGCCACACCAGGATTCTAGCCAGCAGCCTTCCACCTGCTAGTCCGCAGCTCTACCAACTGAGCTAACCAGGTCCCCCATAAAAACAAGGATAAAAATATCCAGATGTATGCATGCACGTGTGCATGAATGCTTATGCTTAACTAGACAATTATATGGGATCTCCTTATCTCTCTCTCTCTCTCTCTCTGAAACACACCCACAGTGTGTAAACGAATATATACATGAGTGCAGATATGTATACATCCACACAATCTCTCCCCCACCAACCTTTTGCTTCAAATCAAAGGAAGCACGTCTAGCTTCTTCTTCCTTCTCCTCGTCACGAGCCACTCTCATCTGAAGGTCTGTCACTTCCTTGCCAAGCTTTGATCGCTCGCTGTCCAACATCTTCACTTGCCGCCTCAAGTCCTGCAACTCTCGCCTTGCCTCCAACCTTGCCTTTTCCACTTCCCGAAGGTTGACCCGCAAGTCATTGGCTTCTTTCCCTAAGCCTGCTTTCTGTTCCTCCAATACTGAAAAGCAGCAGCATTGAACTAACAAGTTAAAAAGTCAGCCAAGTTAGGGGTGTGGCGACTGATTTGCGTTAAATGGACCCACTTTCACAATGTGCTAATCAGTGCTCCATAAATGGTTTTGTTTGTTTTGTTTTGTTTTTTTGTTTACGGGGCAACACATTGCTCCTATACTGACAGCTAACATGTACAATCATGCTGTGACCACAAATGGAATACATGTAAAATAAGATTAGGGATATGACTTATGCTTTTCAATCTATTTTATCATTAACCATCAATACCTCAGTTATTCTATGTTCACTTGCTACTGAAATAACATGGCTCTTTTAGGACCACTTTGCTGCATGATACACAATCTCTTTCCTTCAATGACACCTACATACAGCACTGAAAGTCAGTGGTACGCAATCTCTTTCCTTCAATGACACCTACATATGGCACTGCTGCAGTCAATGGTTCACAATCTCTTTCCTTCACTGATACATATATACAGCACTGACACAGTCATTGGTACACAACCTCTTTCCTTCACCGACAGCTATATACAACACTGACACAGTCAATGGTTTAAAATCTCTTTCCTTCACTAACACCTGCATACAGCACTGACACAGTCAACTAATGTGCTATTGCCTGCATGAAAGCTGGTAAGTGCAGATTCACCATGTGCTCTTGCCAAAACCAACAGCTATGTGGGACATAAAGCATGTCCTTTACTTTCCTGCTCCCTACTGCAATCTTGAAATTGAAAACACATTGACAGATAAGGCAGGAACTGTCTAACATCTGCTTACAAGGTACCTGTCTGTTCATGTCATAATCCCTCAGAAAGTCAATACTATGAAAGGCATTCATCGATGTCACAATGGGACAGATCCCCCCACCCCCTTTGCTGACTGTGCCAGAAATACAGAGCACTGTTCCATCTCACTGATTACCTACAATGCATGGAAGTGTCGCTTCAACCCTGAATATGACTCACTGCTAATGCTGAAAGGTTTACTAGAGAACCCTAACCCGTATACTAGAAGCCATTAAAGCACAAACACCAAGCATGAATAAATGAAGCAGACAGTGGCCCTCTTGTGGTAAAAATATATGGCTGTGACAGAGGAAGGGGGACATTGCCAAGAGTGAAATCAATGCACGCCACCAACTCAATTAATTTTTGATCTGATCGAATGACAGCGAGTGTGCTCAGGTTCACAAATGAAAGCAATAAACAGGGCATCTTCAACCACTCAATATCAGGCAAGAATTCAAAGTTTGTTGATTGTATTTCTGACAGCATACAACTCAGAAATCTGTAACTACACTGCCTACAATGCAATTATTTCATTCGCATGCATCTAGGTGCATTAATATGTTCAAACAATACAGAACATAAGCTGATACACCTATCTGTTAAGCAGTTGCATGGGTGTTAACAATAACTTTTCAAAAGACTGACAACTCTTGGTGTATAAAACTCTTCTCACCCACAGTCCCTAGCAACACTAATTTCCCACACAGTCTACACAGTCCAGTATGCCAACACTATCAACTCAGCACTCTATCAAAAATAATCACCAAGCGTGATGTTCTCACATGAGCAACGCACAGACACCAGAAGTAACATTCACAAGCTTCTGATTATTTCCTGTCTCTATTTTTCTGTTTTTATTTTGTAAAACAGATTCTCCATTTTGGGTAGAAATTTTAAAAAACAGATCTTCCATCTGTAGACAGAACCATAACACCCATATTGTTAACAACTGCATTTATGTCAAATATTCAGTTTTCTTCTCTCTTAAACCCTCTACAGTCCAACCCTGCAGTGTATACTTATACATTTTTTTTTAAAAAAAGGTACCATTATTAAGTATATAATCCAATTTTTTATCAGTTAATCCTCCCCAGTTTAATAAAAGGAGAGAGAAAAACAAAATGAAAAGTTATCACTGTTGAATTATACATCATTATCATGATAATAATGCAGATGGTTTCAAAAAGATATTAAGTTATTGTAAAGTCTACAATCATGGGGCAGCACATAGCAACCAACTCACTATCTACGCGCTGCTTGGAATCCTGGAGGCCACGAGCAAGGTCAGTCTTTTCCAACTCTGCCTTCTTCACCTTTGACCTCATGTCGTCTGCTGTGCGAGCAATGGCTTCCTTCTCACGAACCTCTTCATTGACTGCACGTTTCAGGTCAGTAATATCTTTCCGCATCAGGTCACGTGTCTCTTCACCTGGCAAACAGGTAAGTGAATGAGAATTTTGAAGAGAAGCCACTTGATAGTTCCTATTTAAGCAAACAAGTGTCAGACATTAAACGCTAAAATGCAGGCCTGAAGTTTGACAAGATTTCCACGAGAAGAAAGAATTTCTCATACCTTCACGAATAGCACGATTTGCATCAATGAGATCTCGGCGGATGACGTCACGTGTCTCCTCCACCATCCTGAGCTGTGTCTTCAGCTCAGCAACTTCTCGCAGCGCACTTTCGCGTTGCCTAGCAACATCTCGGATCTGGTCACCTAGACTCTTAACTTCCCTCTCATGAGCTTCACTGTGGCATAAAACCATAGTAATTATAAAACATAAAACACTAAAGACTAAACTGTGGTTATCCTTTGTATTTTCTTTTTTCATCACCTTACCTTTTCACGTCAAGACATTGTTGCTATTATAAGACTATTATTACTATTTTGTCTATGAAACTTAATACTTTTACATGAATCCTGTTCTCAAAATTAACTCATTCACTAATTCTTCAGCTTCCATACGCTGGATCCTCTCACGTTCTAATATCACAACCAAACCCTCTAAAACTGTCATTAGCAGCATTCCCATTTTATTACCGCATTCTTAAAAAAGAAATCACAGCTTGTGATGCCAATCTATGGATTATGTAAAATGCAAAATATAAGACACCAGCATAATACACATACGTTGCTTCTTCAAACTGCAGTCGGAAGTTTTTCAGCTCTCCCTGCAGTGCGAAGATGTTAGAGCGGTCTGTCTCAGCACGTGTTAGTGCCTCTCGTTTCAGACGGTCATATTCAACGCTGCTGTCACTTAAGTCCTGCAGAGTTTTGGCCAGTTTCTCTTGTAGAATTCCTTTTTCTTGCTCCAACAGTGAGATAGCCTAAACAAGCATCCAGAACAGCTTGTACATTTTTTTTAAAACCCTGTTTCAAAAAGGATAGCAGAGTATGGTTCTGGTGGAGTCTTGGGATAGAGATGTCAGTAGAAAGAACATTAGGATGTCGAGCACATGCATACACATACACATACACATAGACATAAACATACACACTCACACCCACAACAGGGATCATCTAAATACCTGTTGCCTGTCATTTTCTGCCAGAAGTAGAGCCTCGTCTCTGTCGTGCTGCAGCCTAGCAATCTCCTCCTGCAGGTCACCAATCTCATTGTCTGCCCGCATTTTGATCTCCTCCTTCTCCATTGAATGAGAATGCAGCAGCTGTTCACGGTTGCTCTCAAACTCCACACGCTGCCTGTCCTGTACAGCACAGTGAACAACCAGTCTAAAATGAAACTAGCAAATTCCATTATACTGTTTCATTCATCCATCCATCCCTTCCAGGGAGTTTTGTAAACAGTGTGTGATTGACTGCCCTTCTGGGTCTGATGACCACTGACTTTCTTCAACTGTGCATTCATGCATTCTCTGTCACTACAAGCTACGTTTTTAAAAAAGTGAATCAATGAATACCTCATTCTCCAAAGTTTTGACAAAACAAGTGAGCAGAAATGAAATGTGTAGTACCCTCTCAACTGTAAGCCTTTCAATGTCCTCTTCGTGAGCTTGCTTTTCCTGAGCCAGCGCCATCTGGGAGTCGCGCTCCAACTGCTGCAAATGCTGGTTTAGCTGATCTTTCTGATGCTCAAAACGCTCCAGGTCAGCAGCTTTCTCTTTCTCCAGTCGGTTGATCTCAGCTGAGCAACACAAGAATTAAAGCCAAACAAGAATGCATTTTAACTCTGAAAAATATTTTTCCCAGAAATGATCAGCAGCATCCCTGTTAATACAGTCACCAATGGTTGAGAGATGCCGCCATGTGGTTGAAGTTGAAAAAGCAAAGTTCAGTAATTTCTACCATATTTTACCAACCCTATTTGTGGGAAAGAAAAACCAATGTACATACAAAACATACACAGAAACAGATATCATCAGTTCATGGACAAGTCAACAATAATATAAGAATGTAAAGGGTTCTGAGCTTTTGAGAGCCCAGATAGCTCTGCAGACAGAACTGTGGAGTACAATGTGAAAGGCTGTGGATTCAAACCAAGGAATATGTCCTGGAGTTAAACCTTATGCAGACTCCCATTCGATCATCCGCCACACATTAAAATGCCTGTCCGCACTGCTCATCTTACTGCAGCTATCAGTCTGGTGGTTCTTTCAGTGCATAGGTTAGTAATCCCCTGCATAGTGCAAAAACACTGCGAGTTGGAAGCACTGGCTCTCTAAAATTACCTGCCTACTTACATTCTGAACTTTCAATAAACAAAAATAAACAAAGATTATTTTCTTTTTACAAAATCAAGCAAGTACCTTGAAGATTTTCCTTGCGCACAATAAGCTCTTGGTTCTCTCCTTCCAGCTGAGCTTTGCGGATCTCCAGCTGCATGACTGTCTGCTGTGCCTCGTACAATGTCCCTTCCAGCTGGTCCTTCTCGCTGTGCAGACTGGCAATTAGCTCGCTCTGCTGGCGGTTTTCGCGTTCTGTTGCAGTCACCTGCAAATATCTCCTATATATAGCTGAACATGTTGAGCAGAGAACATGCTCTAAACATCTAGCTGTGATGTCTTTTTGTTTCTTCGCGGGGGAGTGTGTTGTTGTTTGGTTGTTGGGGTTTTGGGTTTGTTTTTTGCAGGAGCAGGAACAGTGAAACAGTGGTAACAGTTTATTTTCAAGCGAGCAGAGAACTTTGATGGACTTTGGCCATGTCATCATTAGGCTCCATTTCTCAAACCTGAATTTCTTTCATGTATTAAATTCATGAAACAGAATTTAACTTTGTTTCCACCGCAGTAAATAGCAGAGGTTGATGGTCACAGTAATTATTTTCATTATGTTTCGGCAGATTAGCTCCACACTCTACTTTCAAGAAGTAGAAGTGGGAAAATTCTCACTTTACTTTCAAATCACTGCACCATGCTTACAATGTAGCTATGCAATAAACTCTTTCTTCCTGTTATTCAGATTCACCTTCTCCCTCAGTTACACGGCTGTTCTGCTTACAATGTACCTGTACAATGAGCTCTCCTTTCTCATTATTGAGAATTTCCTTGTCTTTCACCACACGGTCATATGCCTGCTGGGCCCGTTCTAGGTCACGTCGAGCCGACAACAGTTCTTCTGCTAATGCTTGTTTCTGACGTGAAACCTGTAGGAAAAACCAGTGCTTCATCATCTCTTTTTTCCTATATGCTGCATGGTTAAATCAACAGCAAAGGGCTAACTCCCTCTCCCTCCTTTTGCTACACAGTACTTTCTACAGTATCTGCAATCAAATTTTTTCCTTGGTAAGCTCCTTCTGTAAGTTTTTTCCTGTATATTCTACTCCATTTGGGTGAACAGAAGCAATCATAGAATAAAATCACCCGGTTTTCATTTGGCTCAGCTGTTTCATTTTCTCTCCATGGGCACCAAGTGCAGCAATTGCCATAGCTTGCAACGGTGCTCTGTAGCAAGCTACAGTCACAGCTCACCTGAGTTCCTTTCTCCCACCAGGTCCCCCCAAAACCCCCATCCCTAACCCAACCCCCATCCCTAACCCCACCCCTAACCCCACACCCACCCACCTCCCATCCCACCCAAAGTAAGAAAAATGTCCCAACCGAGATTCAAACACCCAATTTTCAGGTCCTAAGCCCAACACTCTAGCCATCGAGCTACAAAGTACTTCGGTGGCTCCTTTTCATTTTAACCATAAGAAGCTGTGTGACTCAAAACGTCACGGTGCAAGCTTCTTATCGCTAGAATTAACACAGCCTGCCGATGTGGTCCATAGCCTAGTTGTTAAAGCGTTGGGGCATCGACCGAAGATACAGCGTTTGATTTTCAGATCTTCCTTTCGATTCTGCCTTTTGTTTTTCTTGAATCAGCTGTGACTGTGCGCTTGCTACAAAGCGCCATAGCTCGCTGCGGTGATTGCTGCACTGGGTGGCTATGGATAGAAATGGAAACAGCTTGGCTGCATGAGAACCCGGTGATAAAATAGACATGTAGTACTACTGGTAGTCGAAATAAAAGAAAAAAAATAATTTCACCAAAAAGAATTACAGACTTCCGTATATCCCAAATATTATCATCAGCACAGAATATACCTAAATGGCTTACCAATGACAACTGGGAGACAACCTCTTGTTTCTCACGATTAAGGATTTGAATTTCCTCCTCTAGTTGTTGCCGTGTAAACTCCGATAGCTCCAGTGTGTGATTCAGACCTGGTGCAAAACAGCTTCGGTCTCACATGATGTATTATTTAAATGAAAACACTCTCAATAAATAAATAAACAAATAAAGGCAGATCGCAAACAGTTTTGGAAAAGAGTAATCCACGACCCCTGGTGCTGAGAAATTTGACGACAGCCTACCGTGCTTCTCTGTGTCGAGATCCATCTTCTCCTGCTCTACACGAACCAGTTCCTCTCGGATGCCAGACTTCTCCTGTTCCAGTGCAGCCTTCTCATTCAGCAAGTTAGCCTTCTCACCTTCCAGCTGTGCAAATAAAAAGGAAACGCATGTTTAAGAAGAGGACATTCCAAACAAACTCAAAAGGAAACAGCGAAGGTGAGAAACAAACAAAATTAGTGTTTCAGAATTCCTTGGTTTCTACTCTGTTACTTTTTTTCCATGGTTGAGTAGTATTACACGCATGGTAGTTTATTGGGAAAAAAGTTCTTCAGGCCACTATGGAAAGCAGTAGTTAATGATAGTGAACCAATGGAAAGATGGAAGAAAATTTCAATAAAAATGTGTGAGGCACAACTCTAAGATGAGAAACAATATTGCATCCACTTCTGACAAGTCAAACACAAATAATTAAAAAAATGAAAACAAAATATGGCAGCGGCAGCTGCAGCAATAACAACAATTGTTGTGACTGTCACATGAAACTCCAAGCAGTGCCTATACTTTCATCTTGCAGACGGCTGGAGACACTGTAGGGAAAATGAGGTTACAGCTGCGGTGACTGTTGATTCAGCCACATTCTGCTTCAGACAGCGTGAGGCCAGTAGGTAGCTTACCTGAATGATGATCTTATTCAGCTCAATCTTGTCCTGCCCTAGACCTTCATTCAGGGCCTGCATTTTGAGCAGTGCGTCTCTCAGCGTGGCCTCGTCTGTCTTCAGCTTGTTGATCTCCACCTCCAGCTCTGCCTTCAACACCTCAGCCTTGGACAGGGCCTCACCTGCATCCCACAAAATGTCAAAGGCTTCCTTGACTTGCTGACACACGTGTCTTTGCAATACAAACCAAGTTTCACAACATCAGATGACAAAAAGAAAAATGAAAGAAAAAAAAACTGAGTGAGACAAAACCTTACCAACTTCCATCTTCTGTCCCTCCAAAACCTCTTTATCAAGTAGCGCACGGTTCAATGCCTCCTTCGTGGCCACAAGTTCTTCGCGTAGCCCTGACACCTTGCTGTCCAACTGATCAATCACCTTCTGGCTGTAATGTAATAATTTGTCACAGTGAATATCACTTTCTGGTTGTAATACAATGATTTTTGATCAATGCAGAAACACAAACTTATCTCAACTGTCTATGCTGAAAGGTTTATTTCAAACGAAATTTTTCTGTACTTCTTGGAATAGTGATCTATACCTTGTTCATTTCAAAAAGAATCACAGTAGCCAGTTTGCATGTTAAAATTACTGCAGGGGTATTACAGCATGATAAATACATGACTCACCATCTCTCATTTTCTTTGACTTGCCGTAGTTTGTCCTTCTCTACATCCTCTTTTTCATCCTCAAGGCTATCTCGCTGTCGTTGTAGCTCGCTGTTGGCAGCCTGCAGCTTTTCATTTTCTTTATGCAAAGATTCGATCTGCTCATTCAGCTCCTGTCGCACACGTTCCAACTGTGATTTTTCTGAGCCAGTCACATTCAGCGCATTTTTGATTCGGTCTCGGTCACGTGATGAATCATCCTTTTCACGACGACTGAAATATGGAAGGTTGACTACTTGAACTTCCTCTTTCAGGCTTAATGAACTCAGACGAATTTTTTTTTAAATGAGACTGTCTTTCTCTGAGACTATAAGAATATCAGCTTTAACTAGGACTCTACCAATCAAGGAAAGAAAAACTCCCACACGGTACATTTATGTTTCTGTGTCGTAAATACATGATGCTGTGTATGCTTACCACATCCTAGGGGAAAAAAAAACCACAAACAAAACAAAGCAAAAAGATGCAGACTAAAATTTAGTTTCAAGGTGAAGACAACTATAAAATGGATATTTGTTTTAAAAAGAGCGAAACATGATCAGTCCGTACAGTGATGTCAAGTAAATTAAGTAACAGACCATCCTGTGCTATTTCCCTCAAATGACGTCGAAAGAATAGGATCCAAAGTGAAGACAGCTCTGAAATAGCTATCCATGATGAAAGTCAGTGAAAAGTGATAGGTTGGTACAGAAACATCAGAAACTGAGGGACAGAGCACTGTGTGGGAACTTCACCCCAGTGCTGCAGGATGTAGCAATGCTTACACAACTTCCAGATCCTCCCTCAGATTCATGATGACATGTTCAAGGCGGCGCTTCTCGTTCTCAGCATCATCAAGGTGTTTACGCAGGGTGGTGCCTTGGTCACGAGACGACTTCAGCTTGCCACGCAGCTCTGAAACCTGAGGGACATCACAGCTTTTAGATGTATTACATGTTCAGGCTCCTTTTCTGCAACACAGCTATACAATATGCACAGACTTCCATCAAAGGAAAACCAGATGAACACTTCTTTTCAACTCTTCATGCATGACAGTCCGACATATGATCTACAGGATAATTGTAATATCAAATAATTTTCTCAATAGGTTGAAAGACAGAAGATTTCTGGTGCATTAATATTTCCATTCTAATAATTTGATTTTATTTCTTCAGTTTACTTTTGCTCCTCCTATAGATGGTTACGAGAAAGGCTCAATCGTTATACAGAAATAAGAAGTCTGTTCTACTAATTTATAAAAATTTCATTTTACAATTATTTATGATCATTTTGACTGACAAAAATAATTTAAAATATGTGAAAATATTGCTTTTGTGTGATTCTTTGAGAGGAAAAAAACCCAGATCTTCTCCTGCAGACCATAAAACAAAGCTTACTTGCATCTGACGCTTGCCGAGGGCAGCTTGCACCGCCGAAAATGTGGCGTCAGCAAAAGCTGGTGACTTGGACCTGCCTCGAGGAGATGGAGACCGATTGCGCATGAGAGGCGACTGTGTACGGGCAGTGGGCGAAATGGAACGTGGGCGATACGGAGAGAGGGAGCGGGGAGCAGGAAGGGCATCCTCTCCAACCTCATCATCGGTTCTCGTTTGGTCTGCATCATTGATGACTGCTTCAGCAATGTTGCGCAGAGCAAGGTGCAAAGCTTCTGTCTCTTCTCTCACCTGACGAGCGGTGTCAGTTTCTGGCAGTTCATATGTACCCACCTGTACCTCCAGGTTACCAACAGTCTTCTGCAAGGTGGCTATTGTCTTGTCGCGCTCATCCAATTGAATTTTCAATCTCTCGTTGAGCATAGTCAGCTCATTAATTCTGTGCAAAATTCATTATCTTGTCAGACAAATATTCAGCTGTATCACAGCTTTTCTATGATCCAGTTCTTCAGAGAATATTGCATCTAACTTGAAGTGCATAATCAATCAGCAACTGTTAAACTACAAATAGAAAAACAAAACCGATCTTTTAAAGACACTGTTATGACTTTTCATAGCAAAAGCTTTTTTATGAAACTCAAAAAGTCCTCATATCAATCTCTAAAAAGTAACATCTGCCAAATTAGGACATAAAAGCAGTTTTTTCTCAGTGTATATTTACACACTGCTGTTGAACAAATAAAAAAATTCTTATGTTTTATTGTGCTTGATGGTATTTTAATCTATTAAAAACAATCAACGGCTAACATTTTGGACACCCCATAATATTAACATCAGATAAATACAAACAACGAAATCCTTAATGAACAACTCTGATCATGCATAGTCCAATCACTACTACAGCCCCACACAGCCAACTCAAACAAGTTTTTCAAAAGGTGCTTTGGACGAAGTTTAAAAAGTCTATAATGGCTAAACTGAATGCCACAAATTCAACCCCCGTTAAGGACAACCCAGTCCCTCCTCCACTAAGCACTAAGTTCTGCTCTGACATGAATTTGCAAGATTTGCAGGACGACAGAGCCTGTACTTTGAATTAAGAGCAAACTGTAGATGCTGAAAAGGTTTGACCATCCTTGGGCTGACGCTGGCATTACAAAGGAGCATGTGTTTCACGCAAGAATACCTTGTTATATTAACCCTTCCTATTTGTCCACCGTTCCTAAGGTACAGAAAAAGCAGCTTGACAAGAGAATGAAAATCTGCAATTGGCTCCCCCTTACCAAGGACAATTTTGCTGCTTACCAATGACAATTTTGCTCATTAGTAATGACAGTTTTGTCCCTTACGGGTGACAATTTTAGTCACAAAAAGGCATGGGGAGAAATATGAATCAGCAGGAATCATTGGTGACCCATGTAAATTTTGAATAGGAACCGAGATACCAAATATATTTTACTGACAGTTAAAGCCACAAAGCAAAATAATCTCAGCCTAGCAAATGTTATAAGAGATGCAGCCATTATCTCGTAAATAACTGAAACCACACGATACATGCAGCTGAACAGGTTCTAATTTAGCACAAAAATATGCTCGTGATAAAAAGGCAAACAAACAAACAAACAAAAAAGAACTGAAGCAACATCAGGGAAATGGTTGGAGTTTTAAGAAAAAATTCAAACACTGGAAAAACAAATAAACTTTTCTAGTACTCTTGAAATTTTTCTTGTTACTTTTTTCTAAACTGGCATCTGCAACAACTGTAAGGATAATTTTACAGATTTTTAAAATTTTTAATGTGTTACAGAACTGGAGAATTTCTACTTTGTTAAAGTATCATAAAGAATTACGAATAAAACCGAATGACAACCAAGACTGGAATTATAGGTTGAGAATCTGAGAGAAAAGTGGTCAAAACTGAACTACTACTGCAGCAAAACAAAGGACCCCCCCCCCCCACCAAACAAGGCAAAAATCTAGACACCGAAAAAAATAAACTGGAGGCAAAACACAGGAAGTCATACCAAAACAGGTTATGCATCTGTAACAATCTTGCATAATTTTTCACAGACCCTTATTTTTTTTTTAAGTCAGTTCATGACGTTAGAATAGACATATCAGTTACCTGAAAATATGTTAGTAGAAACTCCTGTGTTTTAACACTTTAACAAGTTCTAATTAAATCTCATAAGACTGCTGCAGTGCATGGGTAGCTACCTTAGTCTGAGACGTATAGAGAGACAGAAGGATTGAGTGCCTGTGTGTCAAGTGTGCAATACAATACAATCCATTGGTAAATACTTCATCCTGCTGCACAGATATCTTTAACTGGTCTTCATTACATTCACACTGCAGGCAACCTGATCTTATGACCACATTTGTGTATACATGTTGGTGCTATGAAGATGTTATCATTTCTTAGTCACAAAAAAGGGCGATTATGTTTCCTCTTCTTAATGGCCCAATCAAAAGCAAGATCACTAGGCTTTGGAAACCAAGCTACATTGTAGAAACAAGTTCAGCATGCACCACAGTTTAAAGTTTTTAAGTCTCCCCACAAGGTATCTTTTTGGTTGGGATTTTTGGTTTTGTATTAAAAATGAGCTGACTATACTTCTGCACAGGTAATGAGACGGCACGAAAACGATCTAGCATTATCTCTGCTGATGTCTCAAATACTTCTGCACAGCAACCAGACTCACTTTCTGGCCGCTACATTCTACATATACACCCCCTTTGCTTTTGCATTTGCTTTTGCAAAACAGCATTTGCTTTTCACTCTTTGGTTGCAGACTGGGCTAGCTGTCTGCTCTACCTGGCTGTTAAAAAAGTGGTGTGACTTCCTGAGTATTTACCTGGCTCCCCATTCATGGCTCATTGCATCATACCTCGCTTGCATTTCCGACAGATCTCGAGTGCGCTCACGTAACTGGCTCTCAACTGACAGTCGCTCACTACGCTCACGGTCCAGGGCCACCTGCAACATTGTTGACACCAAAGAAAATTTCTTAGCTTTCTCAATAAGAACTGCAGTCATTAAATGCAAATTTTTGCTCTAAATTTGCGTTCAATTTCATCATACTTACCCTGACTCAAAGTGCTAAATTCCCATTTAGTGAACCCTTACCAAACCTCAAAACAAAACATAAAAATACCCATCCCTGGCGAGGCCTCCTGTGCACATGCGTATTGCTCTACTGGCACAGCCTGACCATGGGCATGCTCAATGAATCGCATCCTCTTTCTGAACCAAGATGGTAAGTTAGGGGATTGGGTGGGGCTCCCATGAGTCGAGGTAAGTATGACTCACTGAACACAAATTTAGAACAACAATTTGGATTTCAATGTCGTCATACTACCCCAACTCAAAGAGCTGAGTAGCACAAAAAGGAGGCAAAGGGCCTGCCAGGATTAGGAGGATGGAGCATACCAGAGGTGTTAGAGCATACTGTCACCACACCCTTGTGGGTAGCAACATCCTGACAAGATGTTCCAATCATGTGATGGAGCAGGGACGCTCAGCAAACTTCCTTCTCTCCTCTCCCTCTCTCCCTCAACAAAGGCAAGTTTTCTTCAAAAGCCGCTACATGGTTTATTCAGCCACCACCGCTGCTGCTGCCCACTGGCTGGAGTTTCTCTGAGGGACTGCCCATTCGGATCTTTCCACTCACTCGCCACCTCCTGCTCTGCCTTACACAGTTCGTTACCCACTGCTCACTGGCCTTTGTCCGGTCTGCACCCCACTTTTATCGGGTGGGGGGGGGGGGACTGCAACGGAGGCCTTGTCCAGCTCAGCAGCAGCTAGCCAGTATACATGCGGCAGATACTGAATTTTGAGTCTGTTACATGTAGGATGGCTACAACAAAAAATCAAAGAAGGTATCTACAAAGACATGAAAATATTATGCGATGAATAGTGTGCGCTTTGCTCCTCCTGTTAGTGTTAAAGACAATTTAGTAGAGTGAGAAGGAAATAAAGATAATTATGTTAAAATGCCATTTTGCTGGCTATGTTGGATAGATAAGAATAAGAAATATGCCTACAAACTGACCTAATCTATTAAGACGTTTGATGAGTTTACTATCTAAAGAAAAAGTATATCAAGTAGAATCAGAGGATGTTAGCTGTATCTGTAACTATCCTAGAAACATATAGAAACGTTTAAAGAGAGTGAGCCTAGCACAGCGTGGTCCATGGGCAAAGCAGATAAAGAGCATTTCTGGTTGGTCAGCCCCATGACCCATGGAATAGTAGCAGTCGCCAAAGTGTCACTCCAGGTCTTAAGATGTGTCAAAGAGACACTGCCCAAAGGTCAGGGTCAACAACATCATTGCAAGGGCAAAGCCAGTAGTCTTGCAAGTAATGGGCTGGCAAGTATGGGTAGTATTTATTATCTTCTGTTTTTAGGTGCGGTAAGAGGTCGCTAAATGGGAATTTAGCATTTTGATTCAAAGTGCAGTATGATGACATCAACCCCTTTTTTCTTAAAATCTTTGTACAGGCCATACTCCCTCAAACTATCTGTAGCTGAAGTAGCATATGGTTAACTCACTCTCATCACTGTGCTGGAAAAGTGGCGGCTGGTGTATGTCCGTAGCGTTATCGTTGCGCTTGGATTTTGGCGCTATCCTCACTATTTTGCGCCGACTAAAAACACGAAAGTCGTTCACTGGAAAGGGATGTCACTTGTGTTTTCCTATTCTAGAATCATTTCTCTACAGAGTTCCTTCCCTTAGACCACAAACTAGACAGGTTTTCAGAGTTCTGTGCTCTTTACAATGTGCTACCTCATGAGTGGGCAAAAATGGCCGGCCGCCATTTTCAAATGTCTGGTCACAAATGTTCGAAAATTTATCGTCCGAAGACAAAAATTGATACTCACTAACCTTAGTGAGGAGGGGAAAGACGATAAATGTGTGTGGATTACATTTCTGTGGATTACAAGTGCTGCAGACGGCTGTAATACGCGATCGAGTGTTTGGTGTCAATAAACACATATACACTTTACGGTTACGTAATTCAACACAGTCTTCCACATACCATCAGCAACAGACGGATTTCAGGTAGGAAAATCCTTTTTCCACTTAAATTTATCTTTCCAACAACGTTTGAAGTATGTTTCTAACTTTCATAGTTTTTTTAAAACAATTTTTCGAAAATCGGTAAAATCACAACAAATCACCCCAAAATGCTGTGACTGCATCGAAGTCGCGCATTGTAGGACGCGTGATTAGATTGGGTTAATGCTATACAATGAATTAACAGAAAAGCATTTTGTTACAATCACTTCTAACACAAGATCAATAAACCTGTCCAAATCTAAAAGTTTAGATATCCACAACAAATCATGTTTTTACTGAAATAAATGTGTATTTTGCCTCAGCAAAAGCAAGATATCATGTAGGCCCTTAAAGGGCCACACATTTGTTATGTTTTTCTAGTATTCATGTTACTCTAATACTTCATGCTTATTATTCATCCTCTACACCTTACCTGTGCTTGCGTGTCCACACTACGCACATTTGCGTTCAAGTTCAAACAAGCAGAGTGCACGCTGCGAGCAGCCTTGGTCACATCAGCTCTCACATTTGCCATGTCGCGCTCCGTGGAAGACTTCAGCTCTGAGAAGTGACGCCTGAAAGCCACGACTGTTCTCCAAAGGGACAAAAGTCGCCCATGTTCTGCACTAAAGTATTCATTGAAGCTCTGCAAATGGAATGCAGTGGTTTGGAAAACGTATGTGGGACACAGTCTGCACTGAACCAAACTGGATGCAACAATTTGTAAAATCAAAATATTCTCTGTAGTGTCATTATTTTACTATTTTACTATTACTCACATACTTTTCTGCCAACAGTTACGAGGATGAAGGATCTGACTGTAATTATTCAATACCAACACTTTCATGCAAGAACTAACTAAAACATAGATCTCTGAGGCTACATTTATGTCTGATGCTCTTTTTACTGACCAAACTTTTATGATCCTGGGTTACCTTGCATAAGCATCCCTATCTCCTGTTTATTCATAAAGGCATATATAAAATACACAAGATGAATGGGCCCTGCGACCACCTTATGACCGGAAGGGCAGCTATGAGTGCTCATGCAAGCTAGCCCTCACCTTTAAAGTTTAAGTCTGTTGAAAAACACTCCAGAGCAATGCAACTGACTGATTCACTCAACCACAAGCTAGCAGCCACAAAGAAACAGCATCCACTCACTCACTCACTCTCTTTCTAGTCATATGCTAGTATACAAAAACCACTTTGTAGATATTTTCCTCAGAATGTTTGATGCTCAGAAACAGCCAATAATGTTGTATGGCTTGGAAATATGGGGTTTGGAAAAGGTGGGACAACAATGTGAAAAAATTCACTTGTTTGCTGATTTTTATGCCTTCAGAAACCTTGCCATTGGATGCAGCTTCTTCCCTCACCAGCAAATCCATTAGGCCACATGGGTTTCATCTGACCACCAGACAAGAAATCAGATCAACCACGTTTAAGTCCATCAGCACTGGAAGAGCTTACTGCAAGATGTGAGGCCCACACGGCAGACACCGAATCTGAAAATCACCTGGTGGTTGCAAAGCTGAAGATAAAGCTATCAGGCAGGAAGAACCAACGAAATCCATGAGTCAGATTCAATGTAACGAAGAGAAACCTGGAAACCTTCCAGATTGCCCAAAGAAACCAGTTTGAGCCTCTCCAGACAGAGGAGGGAGAGAGAGAAGTCCATGGATCACACCTGGAATACCCTCAAACAAGCCGCTGTTGGGACCTGTGAAAAGATACTGGGAGGACCACTATCAGAAAACCCCAGATCAGCAACAAAACATGGTAAAAGGTGAAGGAGAGGAAAAAGCTGAAGTAAGAGCTAAACCAAGCCAAAACCCAGCAACAGAGGCAAGCGGACACCAACAAGTATAGCGAGAAGGCCAGGGAGGTGAAGAAACAGCTTAGAGAGGACAAAAGAGCTTTCTTTAGAAACAGCAGCTGACAAGGGAGACCTCAAGACACTCTACGTGACAACCAGACTTATGAGTCTGAAGAAAAGCGACTCGTCGATCAGTGAAAGACAAAGCTGCTCACATTGTTTGAGAACCAGCTAGCAAGATGGAGGGAACATTTTCAGTAGATGTTAAACAGGCCACCATCACAGAATCCACCTCAGTTAGAGCCTGGGGACACACTCACCATCAGGACTGGAGATTAACAAAGAAGAAATCCAAAGAGCCCTGAAAAGTTTGAAGAATGGCAAAGCAGCAGAGGGCTGACAACAGACTAGCAAAAGCTTTGAAAGGAGTTAAGGCCATAGTGGACTAGCTGCATGTACTGCTCAGCTTGGTGTGGACCACAGGAGAGATCCCACTAGACTGGAAGAAAGGCCTCCTTGTGAAGCTTCCCAAAAGTGATCTTTCACCGTGTGTGATAAGTGGAGATCACTTGCTGTCAACCCCCAGTAAAGTTCTCACAAAAGTCATCTTGGAATGGATGAAAGATGTTGTTGACAAGAGACTTGGAGATGAGCAGGCAGGCTTTAGGAAGGCCAGATCCTAAACTGACCAGACTGCCACACTCAGGATCATTGCAGAACAGACAAAAGAGGGGCAGACCCCACTCTATCTGCTTCATTGACTTCAAGAAGGGAGTTGACAGTGTAGACAGCCGTCAATGTGGAACATCCTCCGACAGTGTGGTGTACCAGAGAAGATGGTGAACATCATCAAAAAGCTTTATGATGGCTGCTCATGTCAACTTATCCATGATGGGAGACTGTCAGGAGTTCCAGACCATACCTGGAATACTGGCCATACCTTAAAGATTTAGAAAAATGCTTAATTTCACCAATATTACAGATCTCCAAGTGCTTTTCACTTTCTTTATCACTGTCTTTAGACAATGATGAAACTGTAAGGAAATTACATATTTTTATGTACCATGCTGTTAGATTAAAAGAATGTGTACTACATTTATCATGGATGCAGCTTATATGATAATTCTTAACATACAAATTGTGTAAGGTATGTTTACTTGCCTTGAAAGGGGGGCATGCCCTACTGAATAAATCATTCAATTCAATTCTCTTTCTTTCGTTCTCTTTCTCTTCTTTCCTCTCTCCCTACCTTCTCCTCCTCGCGCCATTCTGTCTCCTTGGCTTCCAGTTCCTCGCGTGCCCGCTGCCAGTCCTGTGTCAGTCGGTGGATGTCGGTGGTCAGCTGCTGGTTGGCCTCTGTTGCCTGGTCCAGCTGCTCTCTCAGCATGCCATTCACGTGGGCAAGACTGGCACTCCTAATTACAGGGAATCATTTGTAATCTTATGGCCTCATGTACAGTTGCCAAGTTATGTGGCATCATTCTCTCCCTGTTATTGCTTTTATTTCTGTCCCGTATTTAATTCAATGGTTATATGTCCAGGTATTCCATTTTCAGATTTCTGCATGTCTCCAAAACAAATGAACAGAAATTATTAATGAAACTGTTAACTGTACACATGTTAAAATACTTCCAGGTGCCATCTACAGAAACTAGCACGGTCATACTTCCATCACCTTTGTCGTTAAACTAGTCAACAACTACATAAAAAACTAAAAGCCCAATTATTAAAGTTTTTAAGAGAAATGCTTTACTTTTTGTTTTAAACTTAAAGGAGAAAAAAATAGTAAGTGGTGGGGGGAGGGGGGAAGGAGATTCTAAGAGAATACACTGCACATACATATGCAAACACATACAAACTCTTACCTAACATGCAAAACATGAGACCTTGGGTGTTCTATCCACCATCCCCAAAACCCCAAACAAAATGTTTCTGCCTTACCTTTGCCGCTCCTCCTCCAGGGTCGTCTCCAAGTCAAAGCCATGGTCTGTGTCCACTCTTTTCAGGCGGCTCTCACTTCCATCCAGTCTGTCACTAGAACTCGTCAGCTGTAAATGCCATTCATCTCTGTGAACAGTTTGTTCTGTGAGGTTTTCCTGACATTCGCATGGCTACTAAATACCGAATCTATTATACAGTCAGCTAGCCAGAAGAAGTAGTTTAAATTAAGTTTTCATGCGGTGAAAAAGAAATCCACCCACGTCCTGCTGAGCTGCAGAACACAATTCTTCAATCAAACAATCTTCGTTTTTGCAATTAGGTGGTTTGTTTCTAACATACATGCTGATCAGTCTGAAACAATTTTATCATCTTGACAAATCTTCTGCCTTCCTGTACATGTATATGCTATTTCATGGGAAAGGAGGTGTTGGTGGGGGGGGGGGTACTTTTTTTTACTTAAAAAGTGGAGTAAGATGGTCTGGGTTCTAAACTGCTGATGTCACTACCAATCAATAATCACTGTTATAATCATTATTACCATTAGAATAATCATCACCATCATTATGGTGACCATATGCTACAAATTTGAAAAGAAACCTTTCTTGTAAAGAAATCAGCCTTTTATAGAATACCACCTCAGATAGATTTCAGTAAACACACTACCATTTGGTTACAAAAAAGTTATTGCTATGCACTCTAAATATTACTTATAAAGCATAAAACCAACCACACTACATGGATTCTCAAACTTGTAAAATTTGTACAGTTCCATGTGCTCTAGCTAGCACTACACAAGGAAGCAGTGTGAAAACCAATTTCCTTAGAACTAAAAGCAAAGGACATGCCAAGGGCTAGAACTTCAAAGAGCACCGTTTCCTTGGATCTCTGCTCTGTTCTGCTATCCTTCCTTCTCGCTGTTTTGGAGATTGCTAGAAAGGCATAAGCTATTTCACTGAATGAAGAAGCTATATGATGCAAGAGTGAAGGCCGTCTAACTACAGCAGTTACAGCAGATCTACTTAAAACAATTCAATTAAATTTAAGTTAGCCTTTGACCCCTCACCTCTGACTTCACTCCCTATGTTTACACTGACACAAATTTATATGTTAGTACTCTGTTTTACGTCTAAACATTTTGTGTAACTGGACCTACACAGAAAAGCTAATTTCACCTACAGGTAAAAGCTTACCACACCTAAAGGTGAAAGCTTATAAGAGCTGAGAAAATGTAAAATACTAGACAGAGAAACAATGCAACAAAGGCCAAACAGAACTATGCTAGCAAAAATAAGCACAAAATTCTCCATGACACTGCTGTGCTTTTATCGTCAAGAATGCAAAATGGCAATCTATCAATGTAACATTCAACACAAACATGTATGATGCATAGCCTCACAGTGTTGGATTTTATGATGCTAATTGTTTTTGAAAGAAGTTTGCATTGTGCATCATTGGTCAGTCAAAGCCGTCAATTTAAGACAGTTAACCAGAACAATAAACTGACATTAGCCAAGAAAGCAGGTAATTGTTTTGATGTCCAATAAACTGATAGATCGTAAGCTGAAGCATCATTCTAGATCAAAGTGACCCGTTAGCATGTCTGTTCTTGTAATTCAATAAAGTGGTTGCTGAGAGTGTAAGACAGCATGACTAAGCATAATCTAGCAAGGAAATAGCAAACAAAGAAAGAACTGGTGGTAAACAGATGCAGTTTCTGACAATTTTTTTTTTGGTTGTAATTTCTGATACTGCAATAAATCTCAGTAGAAAACAAATTCTGCCAACTTCTTTAAAACAGTCAAGAGGAACTGGCTTGAATATAAAACTGCTTAGTTATTTTTTAAAAATCAGCCAGCTCATACAAACTTCTTAATTATTATAACAGAAAAAAAAGTTTGGGTTTTTTTTTTACAAGTGACATGTTTGTTGAACAGTAGAAATGTTAAGCTATCCTCTTGTGCCAACATACTGGCCAGCACAGCAGACTGAGAAATGCTGCAATACAGCGGCTGCAAAGTAAATGCATGACACATGAATGGCCAAGTCTAGTCTCCAGCACACACAGTAATCTGAAGACAGTCTCACCAACTGAACCGAGCTGAACCTTGCTTTCAAATCAGCATAGTCTCCTTCTAGATCCTCACACTTTTTCTTGTACTGCATCACCTGTTGAAATTTATATTTGACTTTAGATGAACAATGAATAACTTTAGGGGCAGACAGCTCTGGGGAAAATTTACCTTAAAGGATGTATGCTGCAGTTCTCTGTCCTTGTTCCGCATGTTTTCTTCAAGGTCTTGACATTTCTTTTTGTACTGCAATAGCTGTTAGTTAAACACATGCAGAACTGTATGACAGTAACACTTAATAGTGACATCAGTGGCGCATGAGCGAAAAAGATTCTCTTTCAAACTTATCCTTTACCATATGATAAAGAAATTATCCAAACGATCCAACCCTCTCCCAAAATGCTTAAAATATATACATACATAAAGTTCAACAGTCACAAACTGTACTCTTTTTTTATCAGCTTGCATGACCATATTTAGTAATTTACGGAAACTTATGGTAGCCCTGCACAAACTTAACAACAAGCAATACCCTAACATCAAAAACTTGTACATGTACAGCAGACTTTGAGGAGTCTGGGGATGGGGGCAGCATTTACCACTGATCAATCACCAACTCTCAGTAAAATAAGCGGAAATTCTCAACTACAGAGAATCGTGTAACTTTTATCTTCCACCATCAACGTTCCACTCTGTGCACGTGCTCAGCTCGCACACACAGCCTCACCTTGGCCTGCAGCTTCTGTACAAGCTGAGCCTGTCGCTGCTGGCCATCCTGGTATGCCTGCAGCTTGCGCTTGTAGCTCGAGTGCTCTTCCTCCAGCTTCCTGCGCAGCTCCAGGTTCTGCTGGACCAGGGACCTGGACAGTGGGTCTCCATCTCCACTGTCTCCCCTCAGCGACTGCTCCAGCTGTTCACAACAAATGTTTCTTCACAAAAGATGTAGGCGTTACACAACCGCTTTGAAAACTCTTCAGTCATGACCCCTCCCTGATTATTATTTCCCTGCAGCACAAACCAACAAAAGACACAAAAGAAAGGCACAAAAGAAAAGAATTGAATACAAATCCTCCCATCACTATAACTCTTCCACCTTCAAACCTGCCTTCCCCTCCATATTTCAGACAAGATTTACCTAATACGGTGTATCAATATTTTGTTCATCTGGCATTTTCTCTCATCTATCTCTTCAGTTTCTGGTCCAGGTTTTGCCACCATCAAACAGAATAACTACTGTTACATGTTAATGAACACAATTTGCCAACAAGCCAGCCCACCAGTGCCAAAGTAGTGTTCATAAGGTCAGCAAAGCAGACAATACAAAATTCTAAATTCACCAGGCAACCTTCGGAACAACATGAGGGCACCCTGTTGACTGCCCTCTGAAGTTCTGTGAATACAACAGTGCCCTAATAAATCTCTCGTGGCTTCACAATAGCCACACTCCTCTCAAAGTGGTGCTGATCCATAAATTCACAACAGCACTTTCACTTCAGTACAGCAGGAAGCCTGACTAGTTCTTTTGTGTCAATGCTGATCCATTGCCAGTGAAGTGTTTTCCAGACTAAGCTTGCAACATTACTTATTTTTCTGCTAAAATTCAAAGTAAGAATGGAAAAAACTCTTTTTTTTTCTTTCCCACTGTCTCTTAAGTACTCCTCCTCAACCAGCCTGGCACATTTTCGTTCCCATTCAGTCATTGCCATTGGTCTTGGGTTGGATTCCAGCAGCGGTCAGAGATTATATCCTGGAGTTAAAGATGTTGTGCATACTTCATTTGGCCCTTTCCTAAAAGTTACTTAAGCTGCCTTTCCAACATGATCATCTCGGTGCAGCCGTTAGTTTGTTGGATGCTTCAGTGTACAGGTGTATACAACTTGTTTAACTAACAAACCATGATGTAGTGCAAGATATCATGAGCTGCACTGTGAAGTCACACAGTAAAACTGTGTAATGAGCCGCACAGCTCTCAAGACAATGAGCAAAACAGCCACACAGTAAAACATATAATGACCTGCACAAGTATTACACACCGTGAAAAAAAAAATGTCACGCAGTGAAATGTATCATACATTACGCAACTATCACATAACTGTGAACAAAACAGTTATGCAGTGAAAGGTATCATGAGCTTCACAGTTCAATAGTCATCACACAACTATGAACAAAACAGTCCAAGTTTCACTGTCAGTGTAGAAGAGAAGGTACATCAGCTTTCTCAGAAGCCACGGAAATCCTTCCATTTACCCATCTACCCAAGGTGGAATGAGTTCACTTCTCTGGCAACTACTGTATCTCTTTTCCAAAAAGTAGTGATACTTTTCTGTTTAATAATTCTGACCTTTAATTTAGATTATTTTAGTTACAAATTAAATAACCAATTGTATGATACCTGCATTTAATGTCTTATATGCAGAACATATAACATTAAACGCAAATTTGTTTAATGCAAGGTGGCAAACTTTGATTTTATTGTTAAAATTTATCTCTGTATGAAGGGTAATATTACTGTGTTGAAGAGAAATTAATTCTGACTTTTGTGTGTTAAGTAAATGTTTTTGTAGTCATGCTCCACAAATAACAGTGTCCATTTTGTGTTGTGCTTTTTAATTTTACATTTTTAATAATTTGATTATCGGTTGCTAATACTCTACTAAAACATGAAGATTCCTGGTGTTGCTTTTCATTTGTGACACAATTTTCGTACTATACTGGCACATCCTAGGACACCAAGTTATTTGGAATGTCCCAATCCTGAAAAGGTGAGTCTATTACAAAAAATTGCCATTAGTCATCAGTGTTGCCGTCTTAGGTTGTCTGCAATTCTCCAACTCTTTTAACCATCCTAAAACAAAAATTACTGATATGCCATGGAATGAGAAATATGCATATCCATCATGCCAAGTCTTTTTATAGTCTGTATGTTAATTGCTGTGTATCATTCTTTTAAGTCTGCTATGCATCATAGAAAGGGGAGAATACTCAACAAGTTGTAATTTTATTCTTTTATTGTGGTTGATTGGTAATATTAATAAGCACTTATGACTGCACACAATTTCAGGATTATGTGAAAAGGCTGATGCCCAGTTCAGAATTTTCATTCTGGAAATGTTTCAATCATGTAGGTGTACACCATTAACTGACAATGGTAGGATAAAAATGTAGCATTCTCAGCATTAATTTGGGGGCTGAATGTAACACTACTGGGTCCCACTATCACAGTCAAGCACAGTGATAAATGTTAATAATCAACTTTTCATTTCCAATTAATCCCATCAAATGTAAGTAATTAGTAGTCATTAAAAATCTAGCCCACTTAAGCTAAGCCTGACAGAGAAGATGCCCTCAAGATCTGAAGGTAAATAGCCAAGAGTTTTTCTAATGTCTCAGCATAATGCCATGACAACACTACTATTGTGGTAACCATCCAGCTAGAGAAAGTTTACTCTGCAACAAATCTCTTTTAGAAGTTCTTTGCAAACTCACCTTTTCTCTCTGTCATAGAGATAACTCCAACAAAGGTACTGGCAAAGCTCAAACATAGCCGTATGCAGACGCGTGTGCCCAAGGGAGCTTACCATACTCGAACATGTAGCAAAGAGAGGGCCGAAAGAAAGGAACCTGGCTGTTCTATCTTTCGATAATTTAAGCGCTCGGTCTTCATTTGTTCTTCTTTACCCCAAGCAGCAGTCACCAGTCTCTTTTCTCTTTACTTCAGTATGAATCCCTTAATAATGTTAATAATGATTATAAGCCTTGATGGAAAAATAGCACAAGCAGGAGACGGCAGGCAGGAAATGGACAGATATGTGCAACTTTCATGAGAAAGGAAGAAAGAAGAAGAGAAGAAAAGGAGAGATGAAGGGACAAGAGAGCTTGGCACTGTGAGGCAGGCATACAGTTCTGAATATTTAGTTGGTAATTAATTTGATGGCATTTAGTGATCTGAGGGCTTTGAATATACAGATTTATTACAGTCATATACAAGTCGTTTCTCTAAATTGTCTTTGTGTGAAAGAAGAAGAAAAGACGAGAACTAGTATTAAAAGAGTGAGAAGATGGGACTGGAGAGGGGAGGAAAAGAAAATTTATGCTTAGACTCACCCTTTCACTCAGAGCATTGTACTTGATGCTCAGTTCATCCCGCTCGGCCTTTGAGGCAGAAAGAAGATCCTCCACCCGGTTTAGTTCAGCAGCCAACAAACGATTTTCTTCCTGCAGCACAGAGGGAGCTGCCATAGCTGAGGGTGTGTACTTCAGCTCCTCTCCTGAGAGATTCTTGGTGATGATTTCTCTCACCCGGGCTGGGATCTTTGCAGGACTGCCGTCAATCCCGCTTATTGTATACTCTTCTCCACCTCGCAAAACTGAATCTTCCAACCTCTGCGCAAAATACAGGGGATACTAAAAGTAATTCTACACAACTATAGAAACTTAGAAAGGGTTGACATTCTGATTATGACAATTCTACTTGTTGTGTACATCTTATAAAGGCTTTCTCTGCTACGGATTTTCTCACAGAAAAAATCAAATGAACGGAACGTTATTTAACGCTAATTAAAATTTATGGTTGGAATTTACTAGCTCTATTCTTTTGTCTTCTCCGATGCCTCTCATTCTTGCGGCGGTGGAGGGAGGGGGGACACAGACGACAAAGAAAGAGCAGAGATAGAGCGACGATGGACGGACACTCTATAGGCAGCTGCAGTGACACCAACAAGCACGAAAGATAAAAAGAGAATGCATATACAACTAATGCAACTGTAGTTTACAGTTTATACACATGGATCCAAAGATGAAAGGTGCTGTGGTTCGGAGTGCAATTTTCCAACGAACGAATGAAACGAGTGAGAATGACAAAAAAGTGACTGGTGCCTACCGAATCACTCAACAATTCATCTAACCAGCATCCAATTCTATCACCCCCGTCTCTCACGGGTGGTGATCCCTTTCTGTCGGTAAAATAACTCATATTCGAAAGGTCATCATACTCAGCAACTGCAGGGACCCATTAAAAAAGTTGCGGATCCCTTTTTTGTTTAAACTTCAGAGTCGTCTGCATCCGGTGACGTATTTCCGTTTTCATCCAAAGAGCTCCCGCAGCAAGCGCGTCCATTACCTTGACAACGTCCAGTCTTTTCCAGTGATGTATATACGGAAAGCCTGCGTTTCGCTGTCAGCAGCTAACGCGGCGAATACTATGCTCCAACGAAAGCAGCCAATCGCATTTATATTTCGATCTGCTAGGAGATTGTTGAAATTGATCATTTCTTTCTTCTGCTGCCCGAACAAACTACCGGTATTGTTCCGAAGAGCATGTACTCGATCGCAGGTTCTCGTATTAGTATTACAATTAAGGTTTTATATTGAGCAGGACTGGATTTTCATTTTGCTTTCTTCGTGACCACACATTGAAATACGGTATCAATGTTCACTCCGAATCAAGAAAATAAATGCCTTACTAGAAAACTGCTTATTTGAGACTTATTATAAAAGTATAATACGCTAAGAGTCACTCTATGTATTAATTCTCACAAGGGCAGCGCACTCCACGTGGATCGATCTAAAGCACTTGTTCATGCGTCAATAGAGAATGACCATGCGTGCAAAGAACAAAGACAAGCTGACAGCACAGTATGACAATGCTTTTTTGTGAGCAGGCATCTAAATTCCCACCTCACTGACAAATCAACGACGATGACAAAGCTCGAGCTAGATCGAAATGTACTACATATCGAGATTTAATTGATGCAACAGGGTTTTTATTGGGGGAGGGGGCTGGAAGTACAATCAAGTTTATAAAGCTAGGCAAGAAGTACACGTGTTTGCTTTACAACGTTTAAATCGGCACTATCAGGGCCATCTTATCGATATGACTCGATCGTACTAACATATCAGCTAGAGCTGCGACCAAAAAAAAGTGTATAACAGCTGATGTACGGTTGTCACTACTAGCTGTGACTGTCCATGTTTTGAAGCCTCTTCCACTCATCTAGGATCCTATCACCCATGAACGGCACTCATAAATCTTACCTCTATCAAATGGAAAATCTGATTAATTCCTTCGTGTCTTACCTGAATAACTCTTTCCAAACGCTGATCTCTGTTAAACGACATTGATGACAGCGGTTGATGGCTGCAAGCGCGTCAATCAAGACCACGTCACAACATAACAGAGCAGAAGACCGACAAAAAAGGTGGGCTGCTTTCTTGCAGTGACACGCCTACGACGAAGTAAGCTTGCTAACCATGCAGTTCTCTGCTGCTTCGAGGTAAGATCAAGGTAGGGAGACGTGAGTGGGAGACCAAAACGAAAGCATCTAGAGAACGGAGAACGAAAGACGGCGGGGCAGTGAATCAAGCCATTCTTCTGTCCACGCATGTCGTGTGGGGAAGCTAGCGACAGAGCCCAAAGGGCATAACAAGCGCTCGCTAACGCTCGTCTGCGCCGGGCCGCGGACGTCAAGTTGCCGCTTGTCTCCCGCCCTCTGCACGGGGGTAAGACCCGGCCTAGACAAAACGGTCTGTTTGCAAAGACGACAGCTCGAGGGTCACTCGCTGGAACCCAAAGTCGGCACCGCTCTGTTCACCACGCTTCCCCTCTTTAAATCCCTTAAGCTCTTTAAGTCGTTAACAAATCGCACTCACTCATTTATAGATATGTGCGCGCGCGCGCACACACACACAAGCACACATGCATCCATTCGTGTAAGCACGCATGCACACACACGCACTCAAACACACTCAGTGAAGCAGAGAGACAGATGGAGGCAAGGGCAATCATGCAGAACATACAAAAAATGAACAAGTGATCGAAAGAAACATTGCTGTTCAGTGCCTCTGCCGCAAACAATCCTGTGACACACTTTATGATATAGGACCCCGGATCCTAGCGGTATCAAATTACGTCACTGAGGCGTGGCTTACACAGCTCGACCAATTCATGTGAAAGCTATCGTTAAGAAATAATCCAGCACCCTAGACTTTGCTATACTGATGAAGAATTTCCCTCTTACAAGCTTCTCATCAACAAGATTTAAATTAAAATATTTGTTTGCAAGGAATATTTGATCCAATTTTAAAAGCTTATAAAAAATCAAATTGGCTTGTTTCAAACGGCTGGTCTAGCTAGTTACATCCAATTAAGTCGAGCAATGTAAAAGCCTCATTAGACATGACAAGCACAATACTAAGAAACTAAAGTTCAGCTTCGCATGTTTAACATACGTCGTACAAAACTTTAACTGCTCTCAAACAAGATTCTTGGGGTAGTCAGCTAGAAACCAAGATCTGAAATCGTGCTGAACAATTCAGCAGAAAAAATGAACAACTATGAATCCGACTCTCAAATACGCACGATGAAAAACAACAAGATCAGAGACTAGCCAGACTAATACGTCTATATGAGTGTAGACGTAGGTGTCTACAGATAAGAAGAAAAAAACATCTCGATCCCTCATCGCGCACGTCTCTTCAAGTGCGTGCGAATTTATTTTAACGTTTATGAAGAAATGTCTTCTTTCAAAAGAAAAAAGTCAGTTATGCGCCTGCAAGCAATCTTCAGTATTACGAAGTTTGGGATATTTTAAGTTGGTGAGGAGGACAGGGTTGTGGGTGAAGGTAACTATCCAGGCTGTCGAGTAACTGCTGTCCTAAAGACACGAAACTTTTAACTGAGGTCTTGTCTTTCGAGCACACCTTCAACAGAAAGACGCTGGCAATAATGTACAGGTAATTCGTACTTCCAGTATTCGATTATGCCGATGTATTGTGTGTTAGTTCTACTCAAAAACAGGAAAACATATTACGAATCTTCAGTTGAAAGCCTTGCCAACTATTACAAGACTCCTGCGTGGAACTAATCATGACGCACTAAGCTAAATTCAGGTTTTGCAGTCTATAGGAACGGCGGGAAAGGCACTGGCTAATGATGTACTTTTAAACTGTCAATGGCCTAGCTATATCCCCAATATCTAATTAACTTACTATCTTCTTTAGCTGTTAATATTAACCCTTACTATAGACGAAGGGGAAGCGGAAAGCCGAGTTGTTATAGGGCTCTGAACCCGAAGCCGTTGGTTCGATACCCGTGCGCCGCAGCACACTTCCTCCAGTTGACCCAGCTGTGAATGGGTACCTGATCCATGGATAAGGGGAGGTAAGGCAGCGAGGGAGATGAGAAAGAGGTCCCGCCCTCACGATGCAGGCCCCAAAGAAAAGTAAGGGTCTCGTGCACATCCCCTGTACCATCTAGAACAAGTTCTGGTACACCCTTTACCTTTATATTGAGCAGGAACCCTCCAGAAACACGTTCCGGCCTACAGAACCGAACCATTCCAAACCTCATTTTTTTATTCTCTGCGACCGTGCTCTGAATTCTCCGTCAGAAACCGTGCAAACATTACTTCAGTAACTATATAAGTTCATTAAAATATTTCTGAAGAGACGACGCCCAGACTTCAGCACACCATTACATGGGGAATAGACAGAACAACGTCGAAACATGAGTAACCTCAACAATGACTTATGTCGATGATACTTCGACGACCGTTCATGTGGATGTAGTTTCCCTCCTGAAACTGTTGCACGTTACCTTCTGGACTGCCTACGCTATGTAGATGTACGAACAACATCGCAGTCGATTGTATTAAAATCAAGAATATATGACAATATACATCCTTATCTTTGAACGTGCTGTTTTAACTATTCATGAAAAGGAACATATCTTCAAACATAAATACTTGCGGGGAGTTTCCGTAAGGAACGGCAGCAAGCCCACTGGGGCTGGCTGCAGGACAGCCGTACGCGTTCCTCGCTGTTATATGACGTGTCAGTAAATGTACCCTCCCTGCTTGTCCCTGTCTCTTTTCCCATATGCCTTTTGTTTTTGGATATCATTTTAAATGCGTCTAACGTTGGCCATGACAAAGTACCTTTCTCTTTTGGATATTTAGTTATGAATATCAGAGCAAATGAATGCTACTTGGAGTGAAAACAGTAAGAACAACATATATTCTCAGCACCACGATAGGACAAAAACAGACACGGTCGACGTTTCGGGGCATTACCTCTTCTTCAGGACAGGAAAGACAAAAAAGGAAACACAAAACAAAACACAAAAAGAGAACACAAAGTTATGTCTTCACACAGGCCTGGGTTTTTATAAGCTAACAAATTGTTGCTCAGTCTTGTAATTTTTTTAAATTCTTGAATACATTGTGCGAATAATATGGCAATAAAGTACATTTTTAAAAACCTAGCTTCTTAGTATCACCTAATAGTGTGGGGCTGTGTGGCTGCACGCGCGCGCACACACACACACACACAATCAAAGCATTATTTACCCTCACACACACACACACCTGGCTCATAGCGTTGTTCACTACTGCTGGAATCAACATGGGCATACTCTCGGCTTTGCTTGCTGAACTGGGCATTAGTACTGTAACTAGTTTATGAACAGCTAAACACAGAGCTGTCTGATTTACTAATGAAAAATCTAGTGTGGACGGCTCTGCCCGCACTAGATGTAAATCAGACAGCTCTGCGTCTCGTTTGGCTCAAAAAAGAAAAATATATGGACGGGATCGAAGATCCGGTCTATTCTTTGCTCGGCTTTCATTGATGATGAAGACCACGGTCGAGGTCGTCACGCTTGAAGTAGCACAAAGTTCCGAACGTCGTCTTCTGTCCATGGAAATGGCCAAGCAACGCAGCACAAACACGCAGTCCACTTTCTCATTCCAGTCCTCCGTCTGTTTACCTGGTAATTATACATAGCTACACAATATTGTCGCTTTTTTAACTTGTCTTTTTGCTGATACAGTTTGAACTTACGTAGGTTTAAAGTGTTCCTGACAATTATCTGCTACCGTTGTGACCAGCTGGAGAGAAGCTGGTGGTCACAGTCACAGACAGTCCAGCTCTGGTTCTTTGCATGACAACAGTAAGTACGCGCTACGCCATACAGTCAAGTCAGAGTCCCTGGCGTGCTTTACCTGTATTTGATTCGAAAGGCTGACTTTAAAAAAAACTTTTTCCCAAAAATATTTACATCTTTTTTTATAATTTGCGTGCTCGCCTTGGAGGTGGACAGTGAAAAAAACATACGCGTTCGTGAATACCTCAAGAACTCAGTCTCTGTGCAAAGGGTACGTTGTCTTTGTTGCAGCCAGGATTCTAAAGGCCAGCGTCAGTCTTGTCACAAAGTTACAATGACAGTCGAAGGTCAGCACTGGGTTCAATCATGGTCTACGTGTATCTTCTCATCACACATATATTACTGCAAGTAAAATGTACACGGGATTGTGGCTTTACGACCGCTTGTAGGTAAGGAAATTCCTTTTCCCCCGCATAAATGTGGTCGTAAAGATTTACTCATGGTGCCGCCCGACAATGTAGCCAGTGAACTAGCAAACCCTCTGAATATCTTGCTCGCATGCTGTATTTTTTGACAAAGACACTATTTCGTCTAATGCATAAAACAGAAGTATGCTGCAATCTTTCCTAAAATACTCAGTACTACTTTTTATCACAGGTACAAGTAGACCTTTCCACAGCTACCAACATTTGGTGCATAGCTCATCATCTGGATGGCTGCTACTATAAGTGTTCCTGTTATGGTAAAATGCGTTTGAATCGCCTGGTTCCAAGGCTCTGGCAGAGACCTCTGGCGGAAGTTTTGCAAGAGATTTGCACCAAACAACAACAACAACAAACGCGTAGTGTTAGTGGTTTAGGATTGCGCATGCGCCAGCAACTAGTACATCGTAGGGTGGTGGGGTATGCTCGTCACACGGACCCTGATCGTGATGTCACCAACAGCTGCAAGATTTTCCGAGAAGACGTGTAGCAGACAAAAAAAACCCCCAAAGAATTCTTGCATTGCTAGATTACGTGAGCGTTTTCTTGATGTTATAAATACTGTTGGCAAACATGCATTCAAAACAAAGAATACTATGTAAGACAAAACACATACTTGGTGTCGGAGTACTTCAAAAGTCAGCCACTCATCCACGCTATGGCCTGGTTAGTACCAGTACTAGCTATGTGGTATTGAAGCGAGTTCTACACTGTACAGTCGCCAGAGTTCAGTTCCATGAGCACAGAGCGTACTGTATTCACTTCAGATAAGCGTTCATAACTGACCCATCTGGTCATAACAGGGCACGTAAAGTTTGTTGACCCTGTGTATTTTACGTAAATCTTTACATGTGGACAAGAGATACCAACGCCCATGCAATCCAGTTCAGGCTTGCAAGTGGCATGAACTCAAAAATCCCCCAAGCTTATTCGATCGACAACGCTATCTCTAACTTTATGATATAACTTAACCTGCGAAGTCAATAAATTTAGCCAAAAGGGAGTACAGAGATGTGGAGGGTGCATTTATATGATTTTTTCAGGAAAGAGATGAAATGAGATAAGCCCTCCTCAAATTATACTGAGTAGACACAAATGCTGCCAAGGGGAGTGCCTAGACCCTCGTAACACCACTGCCTTTACGCCTGGAGACCTGCTGGAATCAGGAAAACTCAAGGAATCAGCTGTCAAGTGCGTGCGCCTTCAGACAGACACCGTAAACAAGGCTACAGCCACGTGTACAAGGAATTAAAAAGGCAAGACAGGACAGTGGAGGAGGGGGGGCGGGTAGCATTATATGTGGCAGAAAGCGAGCCGGCACAAAAGAGAGTAATCCTAGATACGACTGTATAAGCTGTATACAGCACAACTGAGTAAAGTACAGAATGCTTTTCGAATAAAGCTGCATTAGACTCTTGTGTTCAGCCCTTTAAATCAGCCGTTCTGGCTGAGACTGTTGTCACCGTACGTACAGTGTTCACACAATAAGAGACGAGGTATTTTTTCTTGAAGGCAGACCTAGTTTAGCAATGGACTGCCGTACAAGCCAGAAGTTTTTATAGGATCCCATTCATCTCCATGATAGGTATACAGAAATAAATCTCGCAGAGGCGACAGGAGACTTATTCATTTCGCCTTAGCAGAAAACAGCATTCAGCTCGCACCGAAAGTACAAATCATATCCATTCCTGCAGGTATATATAATAAGCTTTAAATTGTACATGTTAATATACTTCTGTGCTCTATGAAAGTACGTCATCAGGGAAAGTCGTTCAGGTCACACTAGGCAAAATTTCACTAACAGAACAAGGTGGCATGAATGCTGATAAAAGAAATGTCTGTTCAGTCTATTTTTTGCATAGCTACATGTCCCAAAAAATATCGCACATTAACTGATGACGTTATTAGTGGAACTCTACCAGAAAAAGCAGATTGTAATTCGTTCGAAAGCTAGACTCTGGTCGTTTGGCTTTAAGTCAAAGTTATAACACATCTGTACGCGCACAGATTTTACAATTATTCTGTGGACGACGCTGAGGAAAGTGTGTGTGCGGGGGTGGGGAGAGGGAGGGGGAATTGAGGGGAAGTATCTTTACGATCCAAACTAAATGAAATCTTTTCTGCATTTAGTTGCTGACCAAAGCTTTCACGTTGGGCTTACAGTCACACAGTATATGTGAAACTGTGAGAGGTTTGCGCACTTAAACAGCGTTCACAGACCAGCGTGATAACATGGCGCGGAGACTCCCACTACTGCAGATCGTTTTATCTAGTGCTAGCTCAGGCATGAGGGTATATGACACCTGCAGCAATCAGTTACCCCCATTGTCTGCACAGGTTCAACATCTCACGCCCACGTACGGACCGACAACGACAGACAGATCCGGTGTAAGGTGAGGGAGAGGGTAGATCCTCGTCCAAGGCAGAGGGTGATTAGAAGCTGTGACCCAGAACGTGGTCATCAAGAGGCGAGTTTCGGGACCTTCAGCAACGCTAGACGTTCGAGCTCTAACGACGTTATTACTACCTAGCAGCCTAGCATCCGTGCAACTCGCCTCGTGTGCCCGGGCCACAGTAGTTATACAGCCACAACTACCACGCATGATTTTGAGTCCGGCAGGGGAAGGGAGACAAGTCCTTATGCACAGGAGATGGTTCCAGCAACATGCAATCCCTTTGATAACAGTGCAGGAAATTTGTCAAAACGACGTTGAATGATTGAAGATAATTGAAGGCATCACGGATTTTCAACTTATATACCGTGATTTCAAACCCATCTGCTTATGTATCAGACAATTTTAACAAATAAACAAAAGAGTTTCTAGAGCCTTAACAAAGGTAAAGTATTGTGACATCGCTTTTACAAGAACCATCGCCCGTGAAAGCAGTTATTGTAAACTCCTGTTTGCCTGACTCCTACCCCTACTCGAAACACCGTTGTTATGGACGGCAGCTGTTTTATCTAGAGTTTTTACATACAGAATTATGTTGCATACTTCAAGTAACTAATTTATGTATGCACACTCCCAGCGAAAGGCCAGCATGCAAGGCGATATGGCAGTCAGCAGGAAAATGTCGCTTATCGCTATCGTAGGATCGCGGCCTGGCACTTTACACCACCGGCCGACATCGCCTTGTATGCTGGGTCGTGTGGAAAGTTTCAGTTTGCAGACGTTAGGATCAGGTCAATATAATCTTGAAACAGCGAAATGTTATGCGTCAGTGGCCGCAGTAGAGTTGATGTGCTGTCAAGGAGGTGCATTAGACGCTAATGTAGTTTCGTAGCATTGTCGAGGAAAAGATCGATAGGTCCTCCTGTGATTTAACAGCGGCAACAGTGAAAGGTGGTTAACGGGCACTCGACCTGCTTCCTCCTCCTCTTTCATCTTTTTCCTCCTCTTCAGTAGGATTTACAGTTACAGCCACGTACGTGGGTACTGGGTACCAACGCACGCACATGCACAGTCACATCATGCAAATGACTGTGCGAGCATGCACGCCCACACACGTATGCACATGCGTGTATACACTTACACACGGACAATATATGCATATACTCGAGCACAAGTCCATCAACAAATAAATATTTGTATACGCATACACGCATCCACCCATTCATCCATATCACATACACCCACACATGCATCCATCCATACATACTTAGATACGCACCAAGGGCCCCTCAGAGTTGTTCAGCTGATCCAGCAATACCGAAAAGAACAACCGGCGTAATTAATGTCTCGTTAATCACAACAGGTGTGTGCCATACGCGCTTAACCCTTACTTTTAATCAGTAGCAGGTACGTAGTAACGTACACAGGCTACATCCAGGAACTGTGTGAAGCATACACAGACCATGCAGTATCTATACGTTATCTCACCTCCTTATGGAAATGGTTCTCGAGCGTATTTCCAGGATTACCTTACAGAAAGTTTTACATCGAAGGCGCCAGTATTTGCGTACAGCAATACCAGAGCGGTACCTTCTCTATCTTACCCCTTCTTTAAAAAACAGAGAGCGGATTGCTTGAGGATTATGTTACAGAAAACTGCACGAGGTTGAGGGGGTCAATATTTGCATACCGCAAGATCAGAGCGGACGAATGATTTTACGGGACATTAGTAGTCTTGTAGCTGACAGGCAGACAAGGAACGGATATCAATCGACTAGTTTACAGAGATTGTGAAAATAATCGGTACGTGACTAGTCTCCTTAAAGTCTTACCATAACACGCGCACGTACGTACGCACGCACACACACATGCCCATGTACACTTCCCCTTGTTCCATACCAACTCTTTTAAAGTCTTTAATCTGCCCGCTGATACATTCTGATAGCTGAAAAACACCTGCAGGCAATTACTTTTTCATTTGTTAGAAATCTGTCAATCAGCTCACTTTCTGCTAGCAAGTTATGACGGGAATTCTACAGGTCTAAGTGTCCTGAAGTATGTGGTTTTGTGGGCACACAAATCATAGATCAAAGCCTGCACGAGTCGTCACTTTGACCTTTTGCGACCTATTCCTCGTTACCGAAAGCACAAAAGGTGGAGAACCACAAAACCTGCTTAAATGTGTGTTTTGTATGTTAGTGCACAATAGCTGCTAAAACAGCACCCTAGCTCTGAGTTTGAACTACTATTCATTATAGGTATTTTAAAACAAAAGTTACTATATATATATATCTTGTCGTGCTTCATTCATAATTCACACTGCCAGAAGATTTGTGCAAACGCACATTTTCTGTACGTCATAGTCCCCAGTACTTCAAAAATCACGTGTCTCGTAGAAATAAAAACAAAAATATGATGTCAGCAGAAATTGTTCTAAATTATATCCATTGCGTCGTGATAGGAAGCTTCTGACAATGTTGTGACCCTTGCACGGGTAGTGTGCTAGGCACGAACAAGAGACAGCATAAATCACCACTTTTAATTAGAACTAGAAACTGGTCGTTGTGGGACAGGAGTCGTGCAGCGTAGAGACTATCGAGTGCTGGCTCCAAGTGTGCCTGAAAGATTCTGCGACAAAGTTCAGCTTACGTTGAACAGCACATGACTAAAAGCAACACCAACAACAACAATTAAAATAATAATAAATTCAGTGCCGACACATACTAGAGAAAGAAATGCGCACTTTAGCGAGAATTTTGTCACGCTTTCTTGTGCGCATTGATAGCACACGCTGGATAGAAAGACGGGATTGTAACAGAAGAATCGCATTCGACAAAAACTTTTCGAGACCATTCACCCCCCCCCCCCCCCCACCCCCCCCCAAAAAAACTGCCATCTCAGCCGAACTCCATTCCCCCTACAAAAAAAAACCCCTCTCTTCATCAGCGTCATCAGCGAACTGAATGGACCCGTTCTCCACAATACCCTAATCGAAGCATTCCCATTAGGAGAATGTCTTAACAAAAAGATTTTGTTTCCTTACAGAGCCAGTTTCTAGCTTTAGGCAAATGCAGATGCCGGCTTCACTCGGTCATGGAACAGTCCGTGTTTGGTCAAACTTGGAGACTTGTCTGTTCGATATCGTCTCCGATGTTTGTTTTCTGCTTGATTCCCGGCAAGTTCAGTAGCGCCGTTCAAAACAAAGCAGCTATATAGCGGATCTTTCGAATAGTCGAACACTGCTTCCGCCATGCGATCAGTTTCGCCTACGGCGCCAACCTTTTAATACTTCTGACACCCAAAACCACCCAAAAAAAGTATCGATAAAGAGACGAACCTTAAGGCTGTGGCCCCGCCGTACGAGAACGAAGCAAATGTCCCAAGAATACAGCTTTAAAAAAAAAAAGTCGATTCCTCAGATACCCTTTCGACGCCAAGACTTCGGACACCACAACCTATAGCTCCACAGTAACAATCGCGTCGACAACATTGTCTCTGATGTATAGCGGATACCACAACCTATAGCTCTACAGTAACAATCGCCTCGACAACATTGTCTCTGATGTATAGCGGATACCACAATAACCTATAGCTCCACAGTAACAATCGCGTCGACAACATTGTCTCTGATGTATAGCGGATACCACAACCTATAGCTCCACAGTAACAATCGGGTCGACAACATTGTCTCTGATGTATAGCGGATACCACAACCTATAGCTCCACAGTAACAATCGCCTCGACAACATTGTCTCTGATGTATAGCGGATACCACAACCTATAGCTCTACAGTAACAATCGCGTCGACAACATTGTCTCTGATGTATAGCGGATACCACAACCTATAGCTCTATAGTAACAATCGCGTCGACAACATTGTCTCTGATTTATAGCGGATACCACAACCTATAGCTCTATAGTAACAATCGCATCGACAACATTGTCTCTGATGTATAGCGGATACCACAACCTATAGCTCTATAGTAACAATCGCATCGACAACATTGTCTCTGATGTATAGCAGTCTGAACTCTAGCAGGCTGAGATATCTTCTATGTGTAAACCCCATCTTTTTACACCGGATTCCTTTAAACAGTGTGCTTTAAGGAACTATTTTCAGTGTTTTATATTTCAGGATAAAATTAAGTGCAGGCAAGTATACTTAAAGCGTCTGATATTGTGCACGTGTATCCGTTTGTGTGAAGTGAAGGTATTTAAACAGCCGCCATGAAACAAAAGCAGGAACAAAGAAACCTGAGCTTTGGCGTACTAGAGAACAACAAACTCTTTTGTTGCTGTTAATTTACATGAGACATTAGTGCAAATGCTGGACGCAAGGCTCCCTATCGGAAGAGACTTTTGTTTCCCAACATTTCTATCCTCCCACCCCCACCCCACCAGCTCTGTAAGGCACCGAAATAAAATTAACTGGACGCATTCATTTTATAATATTCTTTGTTTGGTTTGTGTTACCCTTACGCTTCTCAATTTAAGATAGAAGTTTAGCCATTCCATCAGTAAGTCTCTCATCTCATCGGTTCGTGTATGCAGGTTTAGGACGACATGTATGAGCGAGTTCAAGAAACATAGCTCATCACGATTCCTACTTGCATTTAGGAAATGAAGTGCTGATCATCAACCGTGAGATCATCAATTATTGATTGCTGCAGAAAAGAATATCCGATAGCGGAGGTGAGTGGCACATGCAAACCTCACGTCTTGCTGAATGCGCATATATAATCATGATCTGTCATGGCAACATCCACTTGATCTGAACGTCCTTTCCTTTCTGCGCGGTACACATTGAAGACGACAATGTTCTGTCTCTGCCATGCCATTAACGGCTTGAAAAATTATATGGGACTCGGTTCAATACACTAGGAAGCTGGAAATTTGAGCCCTTTGGTTTTAAAGTAGCGTACGCACGTAATATTAAGTCTCCTGGGAAAAAAAACCCAGATACACAATTGGTTCTGTCCTCTCTCTTTCTCCTTCTCTGCCCCCATCCAACCTTCGCTACCCCCACCAGCAATTCCAGACCACAATATTTAGTCATTACTTTGGGAAGTGCGAGTTGCTTAATTTTTACTCTAAGGTTTATTTGCTCCTACCGCCACCTACAAAACGACATGACGGTCACGTTGATTTCAGCCATTGTTAGGCTCGAGTCGAGGGGACCACTTTTCGAGATCGGTCAAGCACAAGTATAGGCACTGTGGCCCAAACAGCTGACCACCAGCCATAACAACGTCCGAGGCGCGAAGCCAGATCGTGCGTGTCAGAACAGAACAGACGCAGTCAGCGAAACAACCAGCTGACACCAGCACAAATAATAGTCTGTTCGTGGATTCCACACGCCCCTCTCCTTCGCTTCTCCCCACCCCTCCCTCCTTTCTTTCGACTCGTTTTGCCTGAATGAAAATTTTTCAACCACAATGTTCTAGAATTTAAAACATCGGTCATAACTGCTTCGTCTCACTGAACTATTAGCCATCGTTAAATACTGACGAAAATGCATGCGGGGAGGACCGTACTAACAAGGCTACGAAGGCGTCTCCCCCCTCCCCCCAAAGAAAGAATGAAAAAGGCTTAACAGGAAAATAAGCACTGACTGGGTGTGTAATGAAAGGCGGAACTTTGCAGAACATCTTATTCCCATACCCTAGTTTTCTTGAAACTATTCAAGTCATAATGATACCTTTTTTTAAAGATAGCTTTTCGCGGTATAGGCTGGAGCTGGTCTTTGCACGCTTTTGTTGACACACCTGCCTGGACCGATTGGTCTCTTGGGTACAAGGATCTTACCTCCACAGATTACGATCTGATATCGTTAAGTGACGCAGGTTGGCTTGGAGCGATTGGTCTCTTTGGTACGTGGATCTTACCTCCACGGGTCACGATCTGATATCGCGAAGCAACGTAGATCGGCACATCGAAAAAAAAATCTACAACGTATAGTAATTAAGGCAACATAAAAAAATGCATTGTCCGTTTCTATATGATCAAGCTACAATAAAACCTTAACAGTTATTTCCTAATCTGACATTTTCATCACTGTTGTTTTCGTGGGGAAAACCCTAAAAAAAAGACCCAGAACTTCCAAGAGTTTATGGATAAACAGTTATTCCTACAGATATGCATATAGGGGATGGAAGATTTGGAATGACAGACATCACCCAATATATTATTAAAGAAAGGAAGTAAAGAAAGAAAGAAAGGTAACCGATAATCATGAAAAGAAAACCAAAGTTTGAAAGAAAAAGGTTCCGTGTCTTGCAGAAACGTAACAACATAACTGTTATTGATTCATTTTCAAAACGTGTGATTTCTTAGAAGAGACGGAGGATTACACTATGCGTCGTACTTATACCTTCTAACCCGACTACGGATAACTGGAAACGGTAAGCTGGAATATTTAACACGTATTAGTAACACTCGTTAGTTAAAATCTAGCGCCATACTGGAATATGAACACACTCGAGGTTCTCGACCGTGTGAACAACAAGAGAAGAGTAATATAGCTCTCAATCCTGCCGTCTGTACGCTTCTCTGAAGACAGCTCCAGTAGTTTCGCTGTACAGAGTTTTAAAGCCAGTTGTGACAGGACCCACTTATCTGTCGGGATCAGTGACAGACAGCACAATGGGGCACTGAAGCCGTGGCAGTCAACGAACACAACAGATCTCGTGTGCAAGTGTAACTATTCCTGGTTATTAATGCATGCTGAGCCGAAGTAGACAGGGTGAATGAATGCAGCCATAGGAACAAGAGGGAATGGTGCGGTGGACAAGGAAGAATAAAAAAAATTGTAAAAGATAAGCGAGAATGAGAATAAAAGAAAGCAACATAGATTTTGTCTGGTATACACTGCACTAATGGCGGGTGCATGCTGAAGTTCTTTCTGCATAAATGGCCGGCGAACTTTCCTGTATAACATTTATCTATGCCGATAAATAAAATAATCTACAGCTTAATGCACACGAAGAAGGTGGCATGCGAAACTAAATTAAATGGCATTTAAACTTGGGGAAGAGGGAGGGGGCAAAAATTAGCCCCCAAAACTCAGAGGCATTTTCTTTAAGGCGGCCACATGTGAACTTGTCCCTGGATCTGCTTCTTATAACAGACAACATGGCTTTATCCATCTTGTACATCCTCATGTCCACCTTAACCCTGACCTCGGCAGTCTAATCCAAATCTTTTACCTGTACGCGATTTCGACAGCATCATCATGCGTTAATGTTCAATCTCAGCAGTTCAATGTTCAGCCTAGCAGGCGACAAAATTTTTGACCAATCAGACCTTTCATTACTTTTTGAATAGCTTCTTGTCCTTCGCCAATTAATAACAGATTTCTAACCATATAAATCAAGAAAATGACGTATTATGAAAACATACGCGCCTCCCTAATCCCCCCCCCCCAAAAAAAAAACCACACACACACAGTTATTTTAAGAAAGGAGGAAACAAGCAAGAAGATGGGAAGCAAGAGAAAGCAGAGCTGAGAGACTGAGGGAGGATCGACAAGAACAGATCGAGTGACTGGTGATTGGAGGTGAGGGTAAGGAGAGAAGGTAAGAGGAGGGACAGAGAAACATCGATGAAGGGTGGAACGGGGAGGGGTGGAGAAAGAGGGGGGAGGAAAGGAAAAGGTAGGAGACTAGAGAGAGGCATCACACCCAAGATCTCCAAGACAGTCAATTCCGTGCTCCATATCCAAACTGTCCAGAAGCCATTTAAGACGTCCTCTTTCGTGTAACTCTTATTCCGCACCCTCGACAAACACGACATCTACAGCAAAAGCGAAGCTTAAAAGTTCACAGCTTCTGGCAGAAAAAAAATTGATCACATGCTCTCACTAAGGACATTTTGTATCGTAGCAGAGCTTGGGTTCGTAGGAAAGCCGAGAAAACAATAGGACGACCTCCTCCTCCCACCCTCATAAGTTACAGTCTTCTTAAATAAAATTTTCTTTTATCTTTAAATAACTCCACCTGCAGCAAAAAAGACTCAACAATGGGAAAACGGCAAATAAACCAGAACTGAAATTAAACCCAAGAAATATCACAACATATATCTATCTTCTCTACTGCTAATCACAACAGCGTCAGTTACCTCGTCAAATGCTTCCATGCCGTAAGTGCGTGCAACCTGGAAGAGTGGGGCAAGACATTTACCATGGATCAAAGTTATTTTACCCTCTCACCAAGGGAAGACTTTACACATATTGCTGGTCTCTAATTGCGTTTCATTTGCATGCAGAATTATTAATCGCTACTACCTGGCCAGCATGAGATCTAAGCATTTAAAACAAATCCACAGCCCTATCAACATGCATCCAACTTCACTCATTCCTTCACTGCCACGAAGCCGGATATAAAAGGCTCTACGTGAGGCTAATAATTTCTGTTTTTAAAAGGCACACAAATCTGCATGACAGGTATAATTAATGTGCATTTCCCTTGGTCACATGGGGTGTATAATTCCAGTAGAGGAATAGTCTGCCATGTACCTTTTCGACTTGTGCCAATCACAACGATAATCAGCTTTGCTTACCTCCCTGTACGTAAGGTCGCAATGCGACACCCCGGGTGTTGAATGCCCCAGACAGTCGGCAGCCGGCACAAAGTTAATGATCGGTACCCGGTTTCGCACGGTCGTTATCTCACTAGCTAGGATCGACAAGCTGTTCCCTCTGGTCTTATTTTCAATCAGCAACAATCGGACCACAGTTATTATTTTTTACTGATTGAAGTTTTTATAAAGTTTTGCTAGCAAGAGCTGGTAAGAATTAAGTTCACTTCGAAGGAACAGTAAAGTACTACAGATCGAAGGGATTAAAAGAATATCATGAAAGGGAATTTTGAGATGTCTGAAGAAAAAAATCATGATGCTGCCAGATATTACAAAACGATGCATAAAGATTGCAATTTAATATTGATTTATATACACCATTTGGGAGCGGATTTATATGAAGATAAATATGTGAATTACTAATGATAATCTTACGTTTATGGGGTAGAGGAAGTTCGGTCATATTTATAATAAACTACTGACAGAAGTTTTCCTCACTCATGCAGCTAAACCACCACCACCCCCACCACCCTAACTGTTAACTGTTCACTGTCCACTCACACGCACAAAAGCAAGCGCATGGTGAGCGTGCACCCAAACTGCGGGATTTATATTCAAGTCAGCTCAACCCAGATCGGTGTCTGCTACAGAATACGCAAAATATTCCGAAACAAACTCTGACGCTAAAGATTTAAAGGGGGAGGGGAAAACATTGTTTGAAAGGTTTTGTAAATCTCACCTGCCGGCTATAGTCGTAACTCAAACTGTAGCAGACGACAGATCGTGCAAAACATTTAGACGTATTGGACTTGAAACAAAAAAAAATGAACGAGTCCTACCTCAGTTACACTTGTTCCAGTGGCGGCGAATATTGACGAGTCGAGACCAGCAGCGGCAGGGGAGGTGAAAGCTCTGAAGAGCTCAAGTTACTACTTTTACTAGCCAAGTATAACCGGTAGCTTCGTTTGTTGTGTGCCCCCTTTTCATTCAGGGAGATTTGCGGATCGACTTCCCCGCACAAGAAATCCCAGCAACGACAGTTTTAATTGGTCAGATGTGACCTGTCGCCTGAGAGATGACCTTTGGCGTCAGTAGTGGACCTTTGCCAAAACGTGGACGTTCGCGGACTACACGAACCCAAAGAACGCCCTCGGCTGTTTGATTCTTTAAAAGAAACTATGCTATTACCCAAAACGATAAGATTTGGATGCCATATTGAGATCAAAATAAATATTTCAAAAGCAGTTTCGAATGCGTTCAGCTTTGTATTAATCTAACCAACCAAACATCCTCTAACGTTTTCCTTACGATGTCAACAAAGCAGCATGGCAGGCGGTGCAGCGCTGCGTGTTAGTCAGGTATAAATGATGTTCCTATTGTCCACGATAGTCTGATTAAACGAACACGCAGGCAGCAATCTATGCAGCGTGTAATAAGCTCTGATTTTTTTATTTCGGTGGAATATGTGCTTCTTACTCGTTTGTGATGATGAAGGAAGTAAGGTCGATTTGTATCATATAACCTTTGAACTCGTTCTTCCAGTCGTCAATTATCATTATGTGCGCGTCAAGTTTGTGTGTGTGTGTGTAGGCGCGCGTGCGTGTATGTACTCACCCGCACTTTGATTCTGAGAGGAAAACATCTTTTGAAATTCTCCATTGGCTGTTGCGCAAACGTTTTGCATTGTTGTTGTTGATGATAGTTGGATGATCTATTTTTTCTTTCTTTCGTTCTTTCTTTCTTTCCCCCTTCGATCCATGTGATTTATTTGGTACTGCGTCTGTTACTATAGCTTGATTCTGCTGAACTGGATCATGAAATCGTCACTCTGACCAAGGCACACTGCAGTCACCTCTTCAAATATTTTCAGGTGCTCTTGCTTTAATATTTTCAAGTTTACCTAGCATCTTTTGCTGTTTACTCATATGGAGATGGTGTTGATGCTTCATACTTAAAAAAAAAAAGCCGATAGTACACTTGCCCAGGTTAAAGTTCAGACAAGCATTATAAGACCGGTTTCAAACTACAAAAAGTAAAGGTCATTCTTGACTAGATGAATTTACATCCTAGTTCGCCATTTATAGTCATGTTTAGACATGGTAACTCCTGCTGCACCAAAAATCTATCAGCAGGTTTCTCCAAAACATATTGCTTCCATGTCTCTGTGACATTTACATCCAGATAGCAGTCATCACATCCATCCCATGCTCTACACCCCCACCCCTCCCCCTCCCCCCTCACACACACACACACACTGAAACTTTAAAAAAAATCAAATTGCTGTGTCAATGCATGCATGCACGGACACAAACCCACATACATTTATGTGCACATGCATGCATGGGCATGTGCACACACACACAAGCACACACACATGCATGCACAAGCCAGTGGTCAATACAGGAGAAACACAAACATGGCAAATACTATTTTAGTCCTTACCATACCAGGTGATCTCTAACACTGTAGCAAACAACATTAAGCATAACAGCTGAAGTTACATGGTTTTCTGTGACCAGGGATGGGGAAGGCAATTACAGGAAACCCATAATACATTACATGAACATGCAGCAAATCAGTGCTACACAGTAGCTCGTAATTATGAAAAAGTATAGCAATTACTCCAGAACTGTAACGGTTGACACATACGGAAATAGACTTCAGAAGAGTTAAGAAGTGTTGAAACTTTCTCTTCATAAAATTTGGTAAAGATTAACTCTATATTCTGAAATGTTGTTGATTTAGAGGGAAAGTATTTCCACTTGCAGCATTTCCAATGCATGCTTCAGTTTCATGATTTATATTTATACATATTTGTATGAGTGAAGTACGTAACTGATAGAAAGCTTTGGTAAAATGGATATCTCTTTCCAGACCAGTCTACTGGGACGGTTTGACCCAGAAGTGACAGCACTAATCAAGGTAATTTTATGGAAGGTGAGTGACTCTTCTTAAATTTTTTAATTGTAATATTGTTGCCACACCCATTACATTTGCACACAAGTTTTACTTTTGGAAGGGATGTCTGTCCATCAGTTTCACGCCTGACAAAGCTCCACTGACATTTCCTAATGTTCTGAACTAGCACTGAGCTTTTCTGTGTCCTATGCACATGGTCTGTAATGTACTGGAATATCTCACTTGTCACAGGTGTGCAGGTGGTGAATAATAACAAATGCTAAGACACCAAGCATTCATTTGTATTTCCTTCTACATGCCTCGAGAATCCTTTATTTATATGTGCTTTTTGTAGGTACATGTAAACTATCACCAACCCTGTGTTTATGCTCAAGCAAATAGACCATTTTCTTGATGACAGAATATAATGGATTAACTGGAAAACATGTCTCCTTTAGATCTACTTTTTCTTAGAAGTGGCTTAATGGAGATAGCATTCACTTTAAAGACAAAGGCTAAGTAAAAATTCAAGTAATACTGCTATAGATTCAATGAAAATTAATTCCAAATGCTTAAATTTTATAATTTTCTTAATCAGCTTTTTATTAAAGTCTTCATTAGATCATATCTGCTTTAGACAAGGTCATTGGCTAATGTTCTGATAGAAGCAGTTTAGAAATACCTAGAAAAATGGAAGATATGTCATTCATTTTTTTGTGTCACTTTCCCTTCACATTCATTTATCGCTGCTCATCAGGTATACACATAATGATACAGAGAGAGGATAAATTAACCTACCTGAGCTTCTTCCTCATCTAAGTAGTAGCCCACAGGTGTTTTGATGACCAGGTAGTTTTGGGGTTTGTAGTTAAAGGCTGGAGGGTGAGAGTTCATTGGCCTAGAAACCATATATGCTCTAGTAGAAAACTGTGGTTTTTCTGGCGTTTTCACTTGTCGAGGTGATAGAAAATCCTGAGATACCTTAGCACTAGGTTTCAGTCTTTGAGTCTCAGCCTCCTCAAAAATATCACTGATGACTGACTGACCCTCTTCAATGTTCAGCAGCAGCTCATCTGTCTCTGTCAAGGACACATGTTCTTGTCGTCGTGGAGGCAGCCCCATGTACCTGGGGCTAGCTGTATGGCTGTCATATACCTGTGAGATGTCACTTGCAAGATTTTCCTCATCACTGACACTACCTATGTTCTCTTCCTCAGATTCCTCGGATTCAAAGGGCAGTTCTGTTTTTGCAAAGTGTTCTTCGGTGTCTTTATCCAGGCCATGTGGCTTTTCTGTTTCTGGCACCAGTGGTGGAAATCGGGGTGGTGGCTGCCATAGCTGTTGTGGCTCTGGTGATGGTGAATGTAGTGGTGTGGAGGACTTCACTTCTTGTGCCTCATTTTCATCCTCCCCAGGTGGCCCAACCTCCTCATGCGGCCCGTCTTCCTTGGTGTCTTCTGTATCCTGTTTTTCCACGGTGCTCTTTGCCCCATTGGGTGCAGCCTCTGCAGGGCCTCGTCCTCCTCCAAGGGGAACATCAGGGGAGACAGCATCCTGCTCAGGGGCAACAACTGCTGAATCATTGCTGCTGTCGGCACCAGTCTTTTCTTCTGGAAAGTCAGCTTCTTCATCACTTTGAGTCGCAGAGCTTTCTTCGCTGTCAGTAGTTCCTTCCTCGGCTACTGTTTGATCCTCCATGCTGAAAAACGTTTTATGTCCTGGGTGTTTAAATCACCAGCACTGTGCGGTACTGTTTCTGGTGTCTGCCACTGGTTGTATAAAAAAAATGAAGCTGTTAAATATGTCTGCACAGCACAACGCACACACATCACAGAGCTCTCACGTTTATTGTCTGAGTACCATATCACAGAACAAAAACTCTGTCCTTCCCACCTGGGCACCCCCACCCCACCAGTTCACGCAGGTCACCGTCAGGCAGGCTGTGTCTTGGGTAGCCTCCCTTTGCTGGCGAATACAACATGGCAGTCCCGTGTTTCCCCGGCACCGGCCTGACACCTGCCTCGTAGCGCACCAGCGCACCGTAGGTATCGACCACCGATCGCGGGCCGGCTTATTGATCTGGGCCTAATCGGTCAAGGTGGGTGCAAATCGTGTCTGCCTTTCCGTACCGGCACAAACCTGAACACAGCAACAGACGTACGTGGTGTAATCCGCCACCCTTAGCCGAAAGGAAAACTACAGCCCGACATTTTAACGCCAGCATTCAAGAATAAACAAAGTCACGTTTACAGAAGAGTTATGATCTATATTTTGGACAGGGAAGCCCCAAGACTTGCACATGGTTCGCCATGCGATCGAGTCAGAGATAGTCGGTGGAAAATGGGGACGTCTTTAGGTCGTATGATGAGAACTCCTAAAAGTTCCTTCATTTAGACCTTGCCCGGACTAGAGCCTGACAGTTGGATGAGAGTAGTATTCGCAGAGAAATAAATGCGGCAGTACATGACTAGGTGACCGTTGGTTTCTGCAAGACATGTCGGCGAATGACGTCTCCTATCTCGCCTTCGATCGATCCGTGGTATTGCTGCCACACGTTTATTGTCGAGGGTTCACGCGGGTCATCGAGGGCGGGGAAGGGGCGATAGTTACGGTGGTGGTGGAAAGGTGGGGGATGGGGCGTACATTGTGAACGCACTGTTAAACAGATTAGTGACACGCAAATGCCACGGCTGGAAGATACACTGAACGCTTAAACGTTGTCTCAGAGACTGTCCTGGCATAGAACAAAGTTCATGTGCACTTTTAATTACAATATCCGACGTTTACGATAGCCTGTTGTCCTGTTACACTTACGCGACTTGAAGCAAGGGGCAGCGCTCAGTGTGCTTTTGAGGCCATCGTTACTGGAGACGAATATGGCATAACCCTGATGTTTCAACACTATATAAAAATTAACTTCATTACGTGATCAGCTACATTTAGTCTATTATGGCATTATGAATGGTCTTCAGACTGAAACTGAAGGAGGAAAAAACGCATTTCCCAGTGTTAAACTGCTTGTCTTACTTTCCTTGCCCAACAGAAAGTGCATTTACAAAGTCCCTGATCGGTGTTCAAGCGGCTGTTTTAAGCATGGATATGCGTCCCTTCAAAAATCCAGAGGGATCTAACTTTGGCACTTTGGTGAACAGTTTTAAAACTTCACGCTGCATCAGAGAGGAAATAAACCAGCTGTATTGAATACCAAAACTTTGTGGTTGGAATTGTTTGTTGTTTAACGTTAAGTCAGCACCAAAGGCTCTGTCGTGACGAGGGGAAGGAGGAGAGAGGATGGTGAAGGAAGAGGAATGGGGAGGAAATCGTAGTACCATGACCCCCCTCCCCCTACGGTCAGCCGTGCAACAAAGTTTTGTGAGAAATAGTAGGAAGAGCTTTACCATGAACTGATACCATGGCATAGATGGTGGACATATACCACTAATAAAGTTTAAACTTACTAACCCCCATGTTCACGATTCAGATACAAAAACGGCGGGGGAGGGGGGTGCGAAGTGAACCGTCTATGTTGCACAGCTCTAACTTATCGGAAAGACATATTGAACGTTTATGTACACGGATTGGTAAAACTGGTCTCTTTTGCCGCACGTAACGCTCGCGGGCTTGTGCCCAAAACCATAGTCGTGTTTATGAGGGTGTGTGCAAGGGTTTGTGTGTGTCTGTGTGCGTGCGCGCTTGCGCGCGGTGTGTTTATATATATACATTTTGAGAAGGTTTCGTTTTGCCGCAGAGAAGTACGTTTCCCACCTCTGCCCCCTCCCCCTGGCCCCACCCGTGCAAACTACTTACCTGCGTACTGACACTGAGCGTGCTGGCGTAGGTTGGTGGGGCGACAACAGCCGCGGACGTTTGTAGCAGCGTTGAGATCATACGCATTCGGATCGCTTTGTCACAGTGTCCGGAACTAAGCGGGACGCCATACGCTCACCTGTTTACTGCGAAGCAACGGCTGGCACCTTCCGTGAACGCTAGACAAAGATCGATAGGACAGAAGAAATCTTGGCACGCATCGACCATTACAGACCTTGTAGGCTGGTAGTCTAGCGTTCATACTAAACATCTAATTGTGGCCCTCCGTCCCTCCCCTCCCCCTCCCCCTCCCCCTCCCCCTCCCCATGCTTTGTGGACGTGACAGCGACTTGTGGATGCAGCGGTCTGCGGGAGGACTAGGAACTGGTGGTGATGACTGGGGGAGGTGATCCCGTGTGCCTGTTGTGAGATGACTAGAAACGAACATGTTTCAGCACATATTAACACGACGGTCGGACCCTTGCAGAAACTAGCGTGCATACGCCATGTGCTTGCTCCTGGTCTGCAGAGGTTCTAAGTGCAGAGGACTTGCTGACGGCACTGGTAGAATTTTTGTGAATCGATGGGGGGGGGGGGTATTTGTTGTTTAACGTCCCGCCGCAAACTATGTGCATATCAGGACGGTGTTGCTTAGACAAAGTTAATGTGCTGCCACACGTGGGGCTGTTGGCACAACACGGGCCTCAGTCCCACCCAGTGACATTATACTGACACCGGGCCAACCAGTCCTAGTACTGTTCCCTGTAGTGCCAGGCGTCTGGCAGGGCAGCTACTAGACTGCCAGTTTTTAACTCTTAGGTATGACTCGGCCGGGATGCGGACCGCCGACCTCCCGCCTCGGAAGCGGACGCCTTAACCACTAGACCACCGAGGCGGTCGTGAACCGACAGAGAGGGGCGCGCTGGCGGGCGTTCAGTGTAGACACGTGGAGTAATTGGCACTGGGCATCTTTGTTTGGTCTTCTATTTTTAGTTTAGGACAACGGCTGGATCAAGTGAAAATCAACCCCCCCCCAGCCCCACCACCACCCATTTCAGGAACTGAGAGGGATTGAGTTGCTGGCTGAATAGAGGTGAACAGAGGGAAGAGGGAAGGTTTGATAAGTTCATAGGTGTGAGTGTACCAGCTTATATCGCCATTGATAAGACCCAAATGTTTGTCTGTTAGTGCAGTAAACTCAGTAGGTGCTGTACTCCTTTGTAACAAGGAGTGGTGCGCCACACTCAGCGGTCGAGGCAGTTTGTCTGTCTGGGTGGACTCGTGAGGGGGGAGACTCGACAGGGCAAATTAACATCTTGGGCGAAAACGATAAAACGAAGTGTTTGCACGTCGACAACTGCTAAGGTTGTGGCCTTCTAACCGAAACGAAAAATGGACGAAAGCCATCACTTTTGTGTTGTTTTTTGCTATTCACAGACCTGAAATAGACGTGTCTGCTGCTACATTCACGATCGAACCCACGCGTGCGCGCATACATACACACAGCGCGTATACATAAACACAGCGCCCGGGAAGGAGCAAACATACTGTATTGCCACTCTACTGACGCCGCAGTCCTGCCTTAGACATATACATATACATTGTATACACTATACGACTGTGCTTCACCGACAGAAAATGACCCTCAAGTCCGACTCAAAGAGAGTGGCGACTCTCACTCTCTGTCACGCGCGCGCACACAGAGTACGACCAGCTTTGTTTGCTCAATGGACATAAGTGCGTTGCATGCCGTGGTAATAGGTAGCATGACAATACTGAGGGAAAGGTAAAAATCCACCAATGTGTACACGTTTTCCGGCTTTTGTTGATGTTGTCGACAAATAGAAAAGCACGTCACGCGTCCATTCTGTCAACCAGTAAACCGTTTTTTTAATTGGAAAGAACCACAGATATGAAGGCGTCTCCAGCGGGTTTGATGTTGAGTAAGGATAAAGACTTTTAAAAAATTATTTTTACGACACCGTGGGGGTTCAGGACAAATCACAGCAACAAAATGCGCCTGTGCTCACTGTATTCACCTTCCCCCAACACTTTACACACTCATCCTTTCACACTGGTGCTTATGTTGTCACCTTTCGTTGCTATATGGCCTGCAATTTATTTCTCCAAGATTGTGAGAAAACACCTTGTTTAGGCTGTCAAAAGGAATTAGCCCCACTCTCCGTCCATGAGCTTTTAATTGTGATGGAATGGCTTAGATTTTCTTACTGCAGAAGGTAAAGGGCAAAGGATGCTATTATTACCCTAAGACCCCAAAGAAATTCAACCCTATTCATTAAATATCAATAATGAATTAGTTTCTGTGAGTAGAAGATCATGCTAGTGATGGACAACTTACAAATGCTTCTTGTTTTTGCTGACGTGCATGCATTTGTGTATGTAATGGAGGGGAGAGAGAGAGTCAGCAAAGCCTATGGAAAGAAGTCACAGGGGAAATATTTTTCCCAGACTAGGCACCAGTGTTGGAGATATGTGGCCACAGTGAGTCACAATCTTGCTGGTTATCATGCCTCTCATGCAGGACTGGACATCTGTTAAAAAAACAAAAAACAAATGAAACTGAAATCTTTTGTTGTAGTGCCTATATTTTCTTGACTGCACTAGTATTTGGAAGATGTGCTTTCCATGCAGTTGTCGCTGTCAGACTGTAATGCCACACTGGGTCAACAACTTCTGGGCATCCGTTACTGTCAGATGCGAGGGAAAGATGCTGGCAAGTGGATATCCTTAAATCAAAAGGCCTGGTTTGCCATCATTTCCATAGGTTGCCCATGGTTCCGAGAACGACTGTCGGTGTTCTTACATGTTTTAAAGTTGTCCACTTGGGAAGCGCAGGTGAGGAGACCCTCTTCCCCTTACGTTGATCCTTTTCATCTTGATGATTTCAAAGCATATTAGGCTTATCAGCAATTTGTGATGAAAATTTATAACCTCTTTATTGTTGTGGCACTTGTATGTTCTTTCATTTGATAGGCTTTTTTGCATTTACTTCAACAAATTTTTTGGTGTGCCTTTATAACTAATCTTTCCCAGGACTAAACATGCAGTCATTGGTTGCAGATTGAGCGTGTCTTGGAGTTACTGGAGACATGTCTCAAAGTGGCATCCCTCATAAATTTTCTTGTCTTCCTCCGCCGTGGTTTCCATCTGTCTCTCACAGAGCGTCTTCTGGGCATGCGAGCTCAGTTTCCTGAAAGACAAGCCATTCGCCAGGCAAGTGCAGACTGCAGCAGTGATTAGTGTCTAGCTGATGATTAGGACACAACATACACAGTGCATGTTGATTTTTTTTGTGTTTGTGTGTGTCTTTTCAATGAGAGATTTTCTGTTTGTATACTATATTTTTCATGTACTCTGTCCTGATCAAGGGGTATGTCCCAACATGTTGACTTTCTTTTTTAGCATCTAGCTTGGCTCAGTCCCCTTGTTGTCCCCACAGATTTATATTGTACTTAATTTTGTCCATAGTTTCATAAATCTGTTGATGGTGGGGGAGGGGGGAAGAAACTTGAGCTACAGGAAATTTCAGTTGGCCACCGACTTTTAAAATGTACTCACCTATCCAATTCAAATGTTCGGAAATTTCCGTCCCTGCATTAGACCAATGTATTCAAGTTCACTTGAAAATATTGTGATATTTCAGCCTTAATATAGAAGAAACACCATGTTGATATACAATGTGTGCTTATATTCAGTGATTAAGAACAAACTATGACTTGTCAACTGAACGTTTTCACAAAGACAGTATGTACTACATACTACATGCAGAAGAAAAAGTACATACAAGAAGAAAACAAAGATACTATGTTTGCCTTTCCTTCTTCATTGTTCTTGATGTTGTAGAGAGCCAGTTTAGATCCACAATGTAAGCAGAAGGCAGGAATTCAAGCTGTACAGTTAAGATGACTTGCAGCAGAGGGCTATACAGCACAATTGCAGATGCAGACTCCTGAATTGCAGCAGGTGACTTTGGCTTAGTGGCCGGGGTCGGGGGCTGCCTAGGCCCTGGCGGGGCCAAGAGGCTGGGTGGACGGGGGAGGGGGGAGGTAGAGGGGGCGGAAGCCTTCTTCCGAAAACGAATATTTTAATATTTAACTGGCAAATTCTAGCCCCTCCTGCAAGGAAAATGTTTTCATTTGTAGTGATGTTTGTTTCATCTGGTCATATTTTCACGCTGCAAGAACGTGAGGCAATGACGTCTAGCGACCTGGAGAGCCGCGCATACAAAATGGCGTCCGTTTCGGGGATTCAAGCCAAATAAGCATACATTCCGTTCCGTTCACTGAAAAGCACAAAGTTGATTTTGGCGTACCAGCCTCACAGCTTTGGCGTACGCCAGGGTTTGGTTTGGCGTAAATACGCCAAATGGTGTACAATTCAGGAGTCTGCAGATGGGAAAATTTGTACCTTACAGGGCCAGCTCAATAACCATGAAGGCTAATTTGCAATTGTGTAAAAAAAAAAAAATTGTAACAGCTTTTAAATGCAAGGTTTGGTAAATAGGTGGATATGTTCTGCTGGTAAGTGTTTTGGACATCTTGTGGCTTGCAGGTCAGCTTCGACTTCATGACCAGAGAGTTACTGTGGCATGGCTTCTCTGTAAGTTAAAGCTTTAAAGCTCAAAATGTAAACATGATATTACCTTGTACTAAAAGCATTGTCATGTCCATTACAAATCTTAAACAAAAGCCATTTGAGATAGATGAATAAGGCATACACATTCTCAGATGTTTAAATTCAGAAGTTTGTAACAGAAAGCATAGTTAAAAGATTTAAAATGTAAACCTTTTGTGGTGCTTGTCCTTTTTCAAATGAAAGGAGTTGGACTGAGGAGGGGGGGGGCAGTGGCATCAGTAAGGTAGAAACCTTAGAGATTTCAAGCATCATCTGTGTGATGGCATAATCCCCCACCCCACCCCCCAATTTTTACTTACTCCAAATACACACACTCACAGGCAGAGTTTGGTTATGTGCATTTCTGCTAAAACTGGGGAAGTGTGTGTGTGTTTCTTTTGCCTTTTGTTCTGAGAGGTTTTCTTTTTCTGCCTTCAGGAGTTGCTTATGTTCATTTTGCCACTGATAAGCCTTCAGAAAGTGAAAAATACTGCATTACGGTGGATGGCACCACGAAGCAAGAACTGGCAGTCTCTCGAGACCAGAGTTCCAGCTGACCTAACAGCCTGTGTCGTGTGTGGAGAGTGGCCAGTGCATCCTCACCACATGGGGTGTCGCCATGTCTTCTGTCATTTCTGTCTCATGGTATGTGTGCCAGGATGCATCCTACATCCCCTTGTTCCACTGTTGGCCACCAATGTCATAATCTTGGATGACATCACATTTCATGCTTGGTTTTATTCTTAAAGAACAAGGAGGCAGTCAAAATGGCTGACCATGTGTACAAATACTTGCATTCTTATTTAACGTTGATTGGCGCTTTCTGCTGTGCTAACGTTCTGCCTATAGAGTGAAAGATCTGGAAGATGTGATTGTCTTTTGTGTATCTTTACTAAACTGGTTAACTGGCTTCATATATTGTTTGCTCTCATGTCTGTGCACACCTCGAGTCTCAGCTGTATCATCAGGTTGGTTGGTATGTTTCCACAGAGCAACCTGAAAGCAGACCCAGACTACAGCTGCCCTGTGTGTGGTTCTGGAAATTCCAGGTCTGCAACAGCACCCCAGCCAGTCAGGTTGGCATTTGGTCGTGTGGAAAGAGCATAGTTGCATCAGCACTTTATCTATCTGGGTGTACCATATCCTGGATAATTAAAGTCATTTAGTAATCTGGGTTTTCTATGCCAGTGGAATTTCTTTGGCATCCAGTGGGGTGGATGTGTGTGAAAAGGGTTGGGGGGAGAGGATGGTGCACTTCCTCCAACCTATGTCACAAAGAGGAACTCTTATTTTTGTGTTGGACTGAGTAACATGAATCGAGATAATCTGTTCCTCCCTGTATACCATAATAAAAGAGTTCAAAACAAAACAGAGGTCATTTCATTTGGTTTGCACTGCTGATTTCTGGGCTCGATATATTTATGCTGGCATTTACTTTTCAAAAGATCTGTTTTAGCATGCGATGTGGTACACCAAAGCAATGCTTATTATCCATTCCAGGAACATTCAAGGAATGAAATGAAGCTGGAGTGAGGAATTTTTGTTTTTAGGAAACAACTCTTACTGCAGCAAACACAGGAGATAACACCTTTCTAGATTTCTCCGCATTTTGTATTTGGCAAATGTGATTGCTGAGAAAATATTTTGTTATATTTCTCTCTACTAGCAACATAAAGCATTTGTAAAGGTTACATTTCTGACATACAACCTAGTGTAACTACTAAAACTAATTTACAGCCATGTTAAGTAGCATCTGTACCACCAGTAGGCAATTTGAACCATTATGCCAAAGTAACCCCACAAAATCTGAAAAGGAGTTGTCACACCCATCTCCCACATGGGAGGTATCCCACAAGTGCAGCAGATTACATACTCAGAAAACAAAAAGGGAAGAAATACAAAAAAACTTGATCCTTTTCCATGAGATCACCGGAGGGTTTCACTCTGTGCAATGAACGTCGTGCTTCTTGGCAAAAGTGTAAAACAGAAAAAGAAGTTAAGAATATAAAGAAAACAAAGAATGAGCAGAAAATACCACAGAGCAGTTAAGAGGAGATTCAGAAAGGATCTCAGAGATAACCTGACTGAAGGCAAAACTCAACTTTATACTGGTCTACACACTGATGATTCTAGCATCCGATAATTTTAACATAAGGACTAAATGACCCCCACCCCACCCCACCCCATCCCCCCAACAAATAAAGACAACTATAATTATACTGTGGCTCTCGAATATCTTTATAGGCAACATCCCATCAAATGCGCTCTGATTACAATGTGTTTTCTGAGGTGCATTTTTTTTAAAGGTGGAATTTCAGTGGAGGATTGAGTTGTTGAATGCTGGCCTACGAACCCAAAGGAATGGGTTCAATACCTGCATGCTGCACCACTCTTTCCCCATTCAACCCAACTGAAAATGGGTACCTGACCAATGGGTCAGGACAGGTAAGAAAGCGAGGGAGAGGAGATGGGCACTGCCCTTACAATGCTGGCCAACATACACTCCCACTCCCCTATGACCTAAAAACAGGCTACAGGATAACCTTTACTTTTATTTTGGTAAATTCGACGTACAGCAGTCCAAAATTGATCTCCCACTTAAGTGTATTTCATACCTGAAAAGTCTAAAGATACATGATGGCAGTAGACTGCTGATAAACATCTTTCTTCCCCAGTCACAAAAAGACAAGCTCTTGACTGTGGTAGAAAAGATTCTCCTACATAGCTCAAAATGTTTTATCAATTTTCTGGAATCAATAGTGATACAGGGCACATATGCATGGGGTATATTTAAGTGTGCCAGAGGCCTGGTAGTGTTTGCAACATTGAACAGATGTTCTCAACACACTGTAAAGTATTTCCCAGATGTAAAGGAACAACACTTTTCAATTCACATCTCTGTTCAAATAGTTTTTAGCTGGCATCGAGATCTCCCAGACTGCTTTCTGAGATTATAAACATACTTAATTTCTTGACGAGCACTGGCATGGATTTGATATCAGCGAGAGAGCAAGAGCATTCACGGTTAAAATTATTATGCTATATGTAAGAGACGATACAATTAAAATGCACAATCTGAACTTCCATCCCCAAAAGCTATTGTTAAGACTTCAGTTCCCTGAATTTCAGCCAGGTTCTTCCTATACAATCAAATTGTTGGAATGCTTTTTGCTATCAGCTTATTAGAAACCTGTCAAAACCCCAAATATCAGAAATTGCATTTCAAAAGATTTCACGTATGTAACCTGAGGGATTTTAAGAATAAACATGACACTAAATTATCAAAAGTAATATGTTGTGGTTGAGGCAATATTAACTTAGGAAAAGATTGACCTTTCAACCCAAGATCTCATGTCTGTAACATGCACATATACTTGTACTCCCTGTCTTTGACTATGCAGGTACAAAACGACAGTAAAGCATTCCTACTTTTGTTATTTGCGAAGTCACAAAACATAACACACTCATAGAGACATCCCCATGTTAAAGTTACCAGATAGGATGGCTAGTGCCCTCAAATCAACAACGCAGAACATAAAAATAAAATTCAAAAAAGTATATAATGCAAATACAAAATGCAGTCATGCTTTCAAAGACAGCATGGCAATGTGTGCCTTTTTGAACAATTATGTAAAATCAATGTTTTCATTGCACAGAAAATATTAGGGCCATTATTAACTACAGGTGATCCTGAAGGCACAGGGTGTTAGACACACTTCTACAGTGTTGACTATGCACCAGACTTCAATTATTGCACCCGGCTTCTTGAACAGCTAAGGTATGAGAAAAATTATTACTGCATGGAAAATGTGTGCTGGTTATGTGCCATCAGCTATGCACACTACTAACATTATTTTGCGGATAAGACTAAGCCTCTGTATTCCATTACTATTCCAGCTTGTACCTTACAAGTGGGGGCAGGAAAGCAAGATACATTCAAGAACTTCCAAGCATTTTCATAACAGTCATTTAGGCTCAAAGCAGCCAAAATGTAAAATGTTTCACAAGCTTAACAAAGTAGGGCATAGACAATCACAAACAATGTCACTGGCAAGTTTGAAAATGAAGAGGTGGGGGGGAATATCACAGTGGTGCTGAAAAAAACCCCACTTTATATGCTGTCCCACATTTTTCAGTGCTTTCCCTTTAGCCAGTTTGTCAGAAATTATGTTTTTCCCCAAATTTAAATGTAACAAAGAAAATAATTTCTAGCAATATATATCTTCCCTTTCACAAAAATGCCCAGATAAAGTTCCTTTTATTAGTCAACCAGAATAAAACAAATTTACATGAACAATCCAGACCTTTCTGACAGAATGGCTACTGATTAAATGACTAGCTACAGAAAACCAACATCTAGCACTGGCTCCAAAAGAGATACAGAAACGGTTTCATGGATCTCAACACAAATTGTACACCTTTACATCTGTGTAGGTCCCAAGTGGAACTTGATTTGTTTCTCTACGTTTATACATAACAAGTTACCTAAACATTCACCAGTCCATCCAAACTTATTTAAATGTCTTCACGTGCTTCTATCTTACAATTTCTCTCTTTCACTCTCTCTCTCTCATGAAGCAACGCTCCAGAATCAGGAAAACAAAAATGTAGACATAAAACCAGCAGAAGCCCTCACACAGTGGAAATCACAAATTGAAGGAAGGGTGGGGGGGGGGGAAGTAGGATTTCTCTCTCCTTTTCAGTAACTTCCTCTCATCTGCTGATTAATGCAAATGTTTACTGCATGCTCAGTGCCTGGAAGGTTGTGTTAAAATCTATCAGCTTTCCATTTGAGCATCTGGATACTGTTATTTAGAATATATATAACAGAAGCAAGAAAAGAGGCAAAACGCAAGCAAAAAAATACTGAACAGCCCAAGGAATTTTACTTCAAAATGCCAACCACATTCTCACAGAATAAAAATGATGGAAAATATACAATCTCTCCAACTCCTTCATGTCCTTGCCATGCAACGCAAAAAGTAAGAGTATTCAATATACACTATTATCACAGTGGAAAACAACTGTACAAAAAGTTAACCACAAAAACAATATTGCCTTTCCAACAAAGGCATGTATTTATTATTATTTTCCTAGTGTTTTAATATACACACAAAGCCTGGACAGGCATGTAAAGTCCTTTGTAGCAAATGTGGATCTACAATACACAAAAACTTTATGATTCCCAATACGATGCAAATGATCATAACATTGGTGTTTTTAGTCATTCTCTTTGCATGTGTATGTACCAGTGCATTAATACATGCAAACATATACAAGAATGTGCATGCACTAATCACAAATGGAAGTAAAACACAACAACCAGGACACGTTGAGCTACCAAAATATATAAAAAATTCACAACCCCCAACAAGAAGGGAAAATATAAATTTATATCCACAGGTGGTTTTTAAACGGTGAGAAGAAAGACAAACACCCCAGAAGAAAGAAGATGAAACAAAAAATTTATGGTAAATGCTGACTTAACTTCTCTGAAAAAAGTTATGTCATGGCTTTTCTGTTGAATTCCTTACTTTGCAGCATATCCAGGAAGAAGCAAAAAGCAGATCCTATCCCAAGAAGTTATCCACACCATTTCTTTCCAAACATAGAGAGGAATTCTAGGGTGTGGGAGGTTAAGTGTGGGACTGGTTGCCTCGAACTCTGTGTGATAAATGACTACAGCATCTTCTCAGTTACGATGTCACACACATGCTCCCAGCAAATTACTATTAAGGACCTGATATGCCACAACAGTTTCTTAACAGTCTCAGCAATTCAATTACCTATAACAAAATATACAAGCAAGTAATGCGCTTACAATACTACAGCAACAAGCCTCAAGAGAGGTCAAACTTAAAGCATGCCCTTCTCACAGTCCACCGTAATACCCAGATTCCAGCCATCATAAACAAAGTTCCTTCTGTTCTATTAGCCCTACAAATGTAGTTTGTCTCTGGCATGCACAATGTTAGTACATAATTCAAGAAACATTTTGTGAATTAAATATATTGTTAATTCTGTCAGCAAAATCAGTCGCAGGTGAAAGTCAAAATCAACCTCATCTCATAAGTGTAACCCCCTCAGGGTTACCAGAATTATTTCCCCTTGCGGTCTATCCAGCTTGGGGAGATACTACCTTGGTAGGGAAAATGTAGTCCTGCAGACAAATAAACTTTTGTCTGG